>VZDJ01000052.1:4002673-4095228 GCA_008694505.1 Cyanoderma ruficeps
AAAAGAATCAGTTTCTTGCCCAGTAACAATAATTGCCTATTCCATAAAATGCTTCAACAGCCCTGCAAGCATGGAATGTCAGGGTTTCTGTGATGAAAAACTTATGGATATTTTCCAGCTATTGGAGATTTTTTCACACATGTATTTGGGAACAATGTGGGCTTTTAGACACAAAATCATCCTCGGTCTGTGGAGAGTGTAACACCCTCTTTTCTGTTTCCTTCCCAAACTCACTTGGGTGATGGGATATGGGAAAAGCAAAGATTTCCTGGATTTCCTACAGGAATGTACGCAAAATGAAAGTGGCAGTGGAACCACAGACTGTTTAAAAAGTACCATGAAGGATCCGTGGGGGGTATAAATCTGATGTACACCTTCTATAATCCTGGAGTACTGTATTCATTTAAAATCTCTACCTTTGGTGCTTGGGGAGCCTTGAGGACACTCAGCGCTCTTAACCGAGCACAGCTTCCCATCCACACACTAACCTTCCATTACAGAAACTCCATACAAGGACTGGGGAGAAGGATGAAGCCCATTTTTAGGATGGGTTTATTTTTATCTTTTTTTTTTTTTGGGGAAGAGTTTATCATCCCATTTTTATATCTCCCACCAATGAAAGCTCGGCACGACTGAAATAGTACAGTCTGTTGGAGTGGATTCTTCCCCAGGAGACTGATTTTATTTTATTATTACTGAAGAGAGCAGGAATTTATTAAGCCTCAAAAAAGTGGAGGAATTGGAACTTTCCTGCCAAGGTAGACATATTCCCAAGCTGCTCCAGCCCCTCCTGAGAAGCTTTTTTACTGACTTTCCCGTGTAGGGGAGAGAGACAATTTTGTCCATATTATCAGCTGACAAATAAAACAACCAAATTCAGACAGGGGGAGGAGAGGGAAAATTTGCTTAAAAATATATTTAAAGATGTGAGCTTTCCTGTAGAGAAGTTTGTTTGGTGAGAAATGGATCTCTTGCTACAGGCTCCAATTTAAACTGGCTGACCTAGAAGGAGGAAAGTGCCTGGGAAAGAACGAAAAGCAAATAAATAAAAAGCAAGAAGCAAATAAAAAAATAGGTTTTCTCTTTCCCGCTTTTCAAAACCCTGTGGGTAAGATGGGACTTTTGTGTCCTACCTCTCAGGGAGCCAGCAGCTTTATGCTTGTGCATACCATGGGCACAACAGGAATCTATCACACGACCGAGTGTGTGTTCCTTGTTCCTTGCTGATGCATGCTAATGACAGAAAAGTTAATTAAATCTGGCAGTTGGTGTTTGCCGCTGGTTCAGAGAATGGAATTCTCCAGGGTTTGGTGGCCCTCGAGCAGATGGCACCTGTCCAGCCGTGTTTCCAGTCTCACCCACAGCTCACTCCTCCATCTCCGCTTCTCGCTCTCCAGGTTCCGATTATCCGTGTGTTTATCCCCCTCCTCCTCCTCCTCTTTCTTTTCCTCTCTTTCCCACTCCCTCTATTCCTGATCACTCCAGCTCTTGCACTTGTCTTCCACAGTTCCTGCTGAAACAACATTCAGCTGCAGTGCTGCTGATGATGGTTATGAGGAAGGCAGAGCAAGATAAGCCGAGGCTGAGTGAAATATCCCCTCTTTGTAACACACAGGGTTGAGAATTTGTTTGGCTTATAAAACGGGACAGTCTTGACCTTAAAGCAAACCAGAAGTTTCTTCCAGATTTAAAATACCTCAGAATTGAGGAATTTCCTCTTTCCTCGCTATCTGGATCTTCTGTTTTGTCAAAAGCCCTTAAGAGACTGTTCAGTCACGTTAAGACCTCATGAATTTTAAAGTTTCGTGTCTGTCAGAGCAGATGGGCACTGGCATCACTTGGCACTGCAGTCAAGAGCTTGGCAGGCATTACCACACCTGCACTGTCTTTAAATTGCCTCTCTTGGGTGTGGTGACAGAGGAATTGAGGTCTGGGGAGAGGTTCACAGGGAGCTGCAGAGTTTTTCAGCCAAGTACCACCAACCCACTAACAGGGAGCCACAGTGCCATGGCCATCTCTGGACAAGCTGGATCAGGGATGTCTGTCTGATCTGCAGTCATGCCTTTGAGCTGCAGGGCTCTGCAGAGTTCACAGAGTCAAGAGCTGAATAGAAAGGCTGATTAGCATCCTGCCCATTGGGCCACCTCGTTTCCATCTGTGCAGTGAGGGCAGAGCTACTGAGGCAGTAACAAACACGCAGATGTGGCAGTAGCAGCACAGAGGGGGGAACAGGAGTTCTGTGTTCCCTCAGAGAATCACTTTTCAGCCAGGAGGAGGCTGCTGAAGCACTGGAAGCTTCTAGAAGTTGGGAACTCAGTTCTTTTATTTGAAGTTTCACAAGTCTCATGGTTTTGTTTGTCTGGATGAGCAGAAGTGAGAGATTGTGAGCAGGGGATGGATGTAACCATGACTGGCTTTGCTGTGACTTCAGGGGGTGCCACAGGGGCAATGGTGACACTGATGTCCAATGCACAGGGGACTAGGGGAAGAAGAGAAGCACCCAGATTTGTCTTCCTTCTCTGCATTCCTGTTACGCCAGGCCTGTGAGGTGTCACCTCTTTGAAGGACTGACCTGTACACTCCAGCAGAGAGAAAATTTTCCCTCCAGTCCTCTTTCTTAGGAAGTTTTGATTCTCTGCCCAGTGGTTACAACCTTGCCATATAAAAACAGAAACAAAAGGGAGTTGATATCAATTATTGCTTGAGGTTTCAGTGACCCTCCACCTCCCTACAACTGAGCAGTGGCTGATACATGGACATTTGGAAGTTAGGCAATCTTCTAGCAGAATAATACATGAGACTGTGTTCAGGAAGGTGGTGGAGGATCATATATGCATCCTACCTTGTGGCTGAGATGGGAAGTGAAATTGCAAAATTTACTCAGCTCCAGAATTTCTTTTTTCATCCTCTCTGCAGCCTCAAGCCAGAAAAACGTTTTTCCCTTCCAAAAGTGATGTAAAATAAAAGAGGGGAGATAATAAACCACACTCTCAGTCTCTTATTAGCGTAAATACTTGAAAATGACCAGAAGAGTGACTAGAAGTCACAATAACTTGAAGGGAGCAGTCTTGACAATTATGTGAAAGCAAATTCAAATGATCAGGGAACACTGATTTTTTCAAGGACAGTTTGGTGTCCTGACAGAAGCAGAAGCTTCATCCCAGGACTGGCTCCTTTATGCAGGGTGATAGAGTGAAAAAGAATAAGGATGCACATGGAAGATTCTGTGATCCAGCAGATAGCAAAATAGTGTTGAGTTTTTGTGATTGAACTTGTTAATTGTCTCAAAAGCCTTTAACTTTTCAGCTACTGCAAAATAATCCAAGCAGTATTTTTGTTTGCTGGGAGAAGGTAAGAGGTTGCAGTAAATCTTAACTCATTTTCAGAAGATATCACTAAAGTAGTGATGGGGCCAAACTGGATTTTCATATCTTCCCTTCTCCCAAAATGAAGGGTGGTTTTGTCTCAGCATGTCTGCCCAGATTTGAACACATTTAGAACCCACAGTGGGATAATAACAATAATAATAATAATAATAATAATAATAATAATAATAATAATAATAATAATAATAATAATAATGATTTTTTAAAAAAATCATCTAGGGGCCTCTTTTTTGCTTGCTTTTTGGATGCTGTCCAAAATGGCAGAGCCCTGCAGGGCCAGACTGCCTCCAAATGAACTTACAAACTTTCAGCTGTTGGGGCTGAACATTGGCTCAGTTGTTCACAAGATGCTTATGCTGACAGACCCAAACTTCTGTCTCAGTCCTGAACCTCTGAATGTCAACCTAATCTTGCTCCAGATAAAAACTGGTATATTATGGGTTTTGGCCCATTTTTAACCTTTTAAAGTCCTGTTTCATTTGCAATGTAATGGTGTCACTGGCTTTCACTTGGCAAGGACATATAGAAACACATCTTAGCTGAATTAATCTGAAAATGTTTTCAGACAGACCCTTATATTCAGGTTTTGGTATTTGTATTATCTGATCTGTGTTCTTGATGAAGAACAAGTTGAAAAATGTGAAAAATGGGGCATGAAAATGATAGATAGGGGACAGTACCTTCGCTTGTCCTCGGCTCGAGGCAATAAGGGAGCCCACAAGACCTTTGCTGTGATTTCCCTGTAAACACCAGAAATTAATTTTGGTTTGAGTGCGGGTGTGTGTCTTTCTCTGCCCTTCCCCCATCACTCCCCTTCCTTCCAGTTCTGCAAAAGGAAGTATCAGGATGAGCGTTGCTGCAGAGGCTGTTCAGACTTGCCCAAAACATCTGTGCTGGCGCACGCACTCCCGCCCACACAGCCTCTGGGGCATCAGCACCCCTCGAGCTTTGACCTTGCCCCATCCTTCTCCTCTCTGCTGGGCTGCCCTTCCAGGATCTCCAACCCCATGGAGAGGATGGAGGCTGGAAAGCCACAGCCCAGGATCTAATCCCAGCTCCTGGCTGTGGGGATGCAACAAACTCACTGTCAACATAGGCATCCTTTGCCCACGACGTGGATATTTAACGTCTCTACGGGACCTAGCACAAAAGAAGCAAAATCCACATAATTGAAGTATGAATGTAGTGGCTGTATATGGAGAAAACTGCTTTCTGATGGTGACTGGGTAGGGAGTTCATAGCCCATGACCAGAACCACCTTTTCTTATAGAGCTGATGCCTCCCAGATAATGAATATCATTTCCAAAAGTTGCCTTTATTTGTAGTACATGTTCCTAAAACTGACAGAGACCCTATAATTTCAGGAATTAGCCCAGACGTGTAGTAAGATTTAGTGCTTCTGTTACTGATTTATGGACCAAAAAATCTGTCACTGGCAGTCTCTGGGAGAAGAGATTTGGACGTGTACACAATTACTCAGTGTTGCTATGCTCTGTCATTAATAGTTTGTGGGTGGTATTTTGTTATACGTAACATTTTTTTTTTCTAGATCTGGGAGTGCAGGACATTGGACTGGTTTTGCTGGTAAAATCAGACATAGCTGTGGTATTAGGAATTATTGTGGACACGGTTAAGTCTCGTTGTAGCTGTACTTGCTGCAATGCACAGCTGGGACTGCTGCACACCACAGAGGGTGAACAAAAACAACCTTTTCTTAAAATGAGTGTGGAGGGACTCCCATAGGAAATGTTTTTGTTTTGTTTTTTGAGATCTGTGTGTGGCATAGGAAAGGAATGGGTGGAAGAATGATAACAAGAGAGAGCATGTCTGTGAGAGAGATAAGATTGAAAAGGGCTGGTAAGCAAAATGCTCAAAGTTGAGCCCATGTTTGCAAAATCGTGCAGCCTTTAGCAAAGCTGGTGCTCATTTGGTTGTGTAACTGGTGCTGAGGTCCTGGAAAATCCAGCCTTCCAAATTAGCAAGATAAGAAATTGTGTTCAAAAATCTTTTAGTAAGGATTCTTCTTTCTCTGTGCTAAAAACCATGAAAATAAAGACAGACAGACAATCTGGCTCTGCAGATTTTGGGGGATTTGTTTCGTTTTTATAAAGAAACAAATTCTGACTGTTTTTTCCCCAGCAATTTATACGTGAGCCCCATCTTGCGTGTTCCCTCCAAAACATCTCAATGGCTCTGGCAGAAAAAGAAATTCAGATGCTCTGCATGCAGAGAGCCTCTTCTCCTTTAAATCCCAGCTAAAAAAAAATGAATGAGTGGCAGTGACTACTTGAATGGCTTTTGAAGTAGAATATATGCATATGTGTGATTTTTATGCACACACGCGTGCATTAAATATATATTTGCGTGTGCTTTAAGACTGACTGGGCATCCGCCCTTGGGCTCTGCTTTCTATGATTAACCTGATTAGCATTGCAATTATAAATACCTGGTAAACGTCTGCCTTTGATCTAACCCACCTGTCACTCAATAGTCTTTTAAACTCCAGGTTTCCTCTCTCTTTCTTGACATTTGTCATTGTCTTCCCTCTGAATGCCCTCCTTGCAGCTCTCAAAAGCTGGCCCAAAAGCACTGGGAGGGGAGATTGGAGTATCAAGTACCACGCTCCGGGCTCAGAGGCAGCTGCCATGTTCTAAAAGATCTCTTTATTCTTTGCAGCCACGGCTTTGCCCAAATAACAAATATTCACTTCCCAACCCCTTTATCTTCCGTGGAAAAAAAAAAAAAAATCCCCTAGAATAACAATAAGTTCTTCCCTCTTTCCAGCCTAGCCAGTGTACATTAATACACCTTGTAATTGCTTGTCTCTATCGGTTATAGTCCTTTGCCCTTTTTTGCTCCTTCTTTTTGTACTTCAGCTTCATCATTGATCCTATTCACTCTATTCCCAGTGCTGAAATCCAAGTCCCAGATGCCAGCAAGGAATACTCAGCCATTCATGACAAATTGAATGGCTCAATTTAAAGGGGAAGATAGCACCTCATCTACTGTTACTATTCACCACAATAATCTCGGCTGCCCGTTCACGGTGTGTCCTGAGTTCAGGGACAGACTGTGCTGATCATCTCTGCCTTGAAAGGGCTCGAAGGAGAGTTGCACATGACAGGGAGTCACCTTTCTGCCTTTGAAGGTTTTTATGCATTCACATCAAGACAATGGTCAACACTACTAAGAACCCAGGAATGCTGTCCCGTCCACCCGCGCCCTGGCGCGGTCCCAACCCGCTTGCAGGAACACGCCAAAAAATAAGTCAAGGAGGCTGAAAAAAGGCCAGATCCTCACCTGGTAGGAATGGGCTGTCAGCACAAACACTTCTGCTATGGGGTCAATGAGGATTCAGGGGGAAAAAAACCCAAACTTCATTACTTTAGGAAACGCTGCACCACAGATGGCCTGGTCAGATGTAAGTGCACGTCCTGCCGGCTTCCAGGTAACTCCTGGTGGACTCTCCCTTTGGAGTTTGGGCTACAGAAGGAAGCACACAGGGAATAAAAGCTGCCAGTTTATTTATATTCATTTATACCCGTGGTGCCAAAGCGTCCTAGACTGGTCAAAATTATTTGTCCACATTTGTTATGATCAGAAAATGGACCTCTCAGCTGAACATGGGTGTTCACAGGAAAGAGCCTGTGCTCCTTGAATACTTTTTTTTTTTTTAAATTTTTCATGAGGCGACTGAAAATGCCAAAATTTTCTCTGGAGACTGAAAAAAATCTTTTTACTGGTAAATTCTGTCCACAAAGATCTAATTTTGACTTTTCTCCCCTGAAAAAATTCTTCTAGCAGAACTTAACTGTATGCTTTCCAGTCAACATGATTCAATTTTTTTTCTTGTTAAAAAAGTTTAGGGCTTTTTTTTTTCCATGTATCATTTGTGCAGCTGCAAAACCCAAATAATTATAATACTGAATTTGGTTTTGGTTTTCTTTTTCTCTGTTAACTTCATCAGCCATAGCACAGAGGACCATAAATCCCCACTTGCACACACTGTCAGCAACGTGACTATGCTGCATTACCAGAAAGTGGGCACAGAGTGGAGATAAAATTATATTGGTTACAAATAGCAGTGCAGCACATTGGTTTCCTGAGCTGCAAACAGTTGCAAGAACCATTCTGGTTTGATGTGTTTTGTGGTGGTATTATTCCCAGTGGAGAAGGTTATGTCTTGGTAGGGTGAATTCCAGCCTTTCTCCAGAACCAGCTGTCTACAGCAATCCAGCCCACAGACGTTTTGTTCTGCTGAGGAATATTAGGGAGAATGGAAATCAGCTCCAGATCATAGCCTTGTTTTCCAGGTGATAATTTTTGGTGGGGTTTTTTTGTTTGTTTGTTTGTTTTTGGTGGGATTTTGTTTGTTTGTTTTGTTTGTTTGTTTGTTGTGGGGTTTTTTGGGGTTTTTGGGGTTTTTTTTTTTTTTGGCTACCTGATATTTTCCCTTACGTTTCCCAAAAGAAGAGCAGATTATTAGAAACCCCATTTGCCTGCCAGTTGTCTGCTCACAGCTCCCACTCAGTTCTGGCTATTGCAAGATGCAATGAAGCAACTGAGTCACAATGCAGGAATAAAAGCTAATGCAGACCAGGGCTCTCCGGTAGGATGTTCCCATTAAAGTCCAGCTCCCAGGGCTGCAGAGCTCCAGCCAGCTGAGTCTGGACTAACCTGGAGGCTTGGAGAGCCTCAGCTTTCTGGTCTTGCCTTTCTGAATGAGAACATTTGCTTCAAAATAAAACTTTGAAGTACTGTGAAAGATTTTATGTCGCTAAGTCCATGCAAAATCATCAGAGAACCACGGAGAAGATTGACAACCAACCAGTGAAAGGAGGAAAGGCTGTTTTCCCTAGGGATTTCTTGTAGGTCTTGGCTTCTGCTGAGCTAAACACAACATGGAAATAGTCTTTGTCAAAGTACTTTCCTATCTCCAGCCAAAATCAGGAAAGGATACTTTGTGAGAAAAATATATAAACATATATTAACTAAACTTCTGTAAAGATTCAGGATATTGGATTTTGGATTTCGACCAGTTTCTGCTTCCTCCATACCAATCTTATCCTCTGCATCTCAGCACAGTGGTTGTGTTTTTTGTAAGGATGTCATCTGAAATATCAGCGAGAGATGTATGGATCCATATAGATCTCATTGCAAGCCTTAATTAGGTCTGGATGAGAAACCACAGAATTACAGCACTCTGGTCAAGAACGTTGCTGTCTGGTTATTTTTTCTTGTTTTCAGGAGTTTGGGGTTGATACACACTGCTCACATTTGATGGGATTATTCTACCACCGTGAGGGCTGGAAACGTATCTATTTGTTTCTTGCAGCCATAGCTAAGATTTTAAAGTAACCTTCTATCTCTCTTCAGTCAGAATAAAACTCTGAGATAAAATGCCTCTGGTATATTAGCAGCTAGCCTGAGGCTCAACATTTTAGGTTTTGCGTAATACAAAACCTCCACTTTTTCTTGAAATCCTCATTTTTTCCCACTCTCAGCTCAGAACTGAGATTGAAATAATTAAGCTTCCTTGAACTGGGTAACCTGCTCTTCCCATCTGAAAAGCAGAGACTGTGAGACAAAACATTTATACGGAATTAGAGAAGATGTTCCTCACTCTAAGCCTTGCTTCATTGTTGCAGCTCTGTGAGAAAGGGGAGGAGATCACCTGCCTTTTGAAGGACACGACCAATTTTCTTTTGATCTGTTTTTAACACAAAACTTGGTCTAAAGGCCATCCTCAGGCATCGCAGACACGGCTGGCAAAATGCTGCTTCAAAGGGTGGAGAAGATGGAGTTAGAGCGTTGCTTCATCTCTCTGTGCAGGAATGGTTTGCTAAAACTCACTTCATGCCATCTTTAAATTAAATATAAGTACAAAGAAAGGATTATTTGGCAAGTTAATTGAGGCTTTTTCTTGTGGGATATTCCTGCATGCGCTTTATGTTTAGCTCTTTTTGCTCTTTGAACAGAGTATCCTTGATTCTTGAATATAGAGCCTGGAAAGACCCTCCTAATCAAGGAAAGCCTTTGCAAAACACCTGGCGCAGCCCTTGCACTGAACCTATTGACATGTGGTGGGAATGCTGCCTGTCTTCAGGAGAACCAGCTTGATGGATAGAGTCTGACTGAGGGAGGTTCCGAAGCCTCCCTGCTAATCTGTTCTAATTTGGTCATAGATAGGGCATTAATATGCATCTCTGTAGGTAAATCTAGCATTAAGGTGAGTTACCTTTGTCCCTAAATAAAGCTGTTCATATTACAGTGCTGCTAAGCCACCAAGACTTTCCCCTTCCCTGAGAAGATCACGGTACCCGAAAGATTCCACTAATGCAAGTACTGAAGGACAATCGAAACACAGAAGCATTAGGAAGAATTTCCATCCTTTACAACAAAAGCCTTCTCCCAGCCCTGTAGTTGAAGAGATGGCACTGTCCCACTTCCACAGCCAGCTTTATGTCCAGTCACCAGGATTACTTTTGTTAGAAATATTTTCGTCTCGTCTTCTGAAGTGGCCTGAATGTGGACCGAAACAGCAGCTTGGAATATTTCAACTTCAGAAAATTCTGCCATTTCTCACCTGCCAAATCTCCCCTGCGACTGCTGCGATGCTGTTTGGCACCGTGGGAGGCTCTAATGACTCCTAATGGGTGGCGCTCATTAGGCCCTGGGAGCTGCAGAGAGCTGCTATTACACACTGGCCCTTTGTAGGGCAAAAGCCAGGGGCTCAGCTGGTGCCTGCGGAATTAGGAACAATTAGAAACGCTTTAATTGAAGCCAACAGAGCCACCTAAACTTACCACATTTGAGGAGCCAGCACACAGGCTGGGCAGCACCCGCAGTTAACAGGACTCAGTAGCTGATTATGACTCACGGGCAGAGTGGGAAAATAGCAAATTTTTGAACAATATGCCTTTTTGTGCAGCAAGCAGGTCAAATGTTGTCCCATTTTTACGAACCAGCAGGGAAATAGAGTTTAGGAGCGCACAAAAGCCCTAGAAAAGGAGTTAGGTTTGAGGTCACATTTCCATAGGCACGTTATTGAACTATACCTCTGAAAGACAAAAGGGAAGGTGATGTCCCAGCATGTAGTTGTTGCTTAATGATTGTGCTGTCGGTCTGGGGAGGGTGGAGTGGCAGGTTGCTTAACAGTTTTACATTTTCCCATGGTATAACACTGGTGATATAGTTGGCTATAATTAAAGGTTTATATAAATAAGCCATTGGGAAACAAATTAATTTATTTCCTTGGTGGGGCTGGTCACGTTGATCTACTTTCTCTTTGAAGCACTCAGCGTCCTCCCCTCACCAAACCTGGTCCTCCTCTCCCAGTTGTTTTAAAATAATTTCAAAACATGTCAAGGAATGCAGATGTGAAATGTGCTGCAGCTTGAACTTCCTTGAAGCAGCAATGCCCTTAATGAGAAAAAGCTGGAGAGCAGAGCGAGACCTGGCTTGTAAAACAGTTTTATGGCATGTTTATTACAAAAGGGCCTGGAATGGACAGAGCAGGGGTGCACAGAGGTGTTGGTGCCACTGGGCCATGCTTGACAGCAGCCCCCACCCACTGCCCCCACTTTAGCAGGAGGTGGGAGAATCCATCACCTGGATCTCATTTGGGACAGCTTCAGTGGTTTTGGGGATTCTCAGCCTTTTTGTATTTACTGAGGGCTCAGCCCAGTCCTGTGGTTGGCAAAAGGGAAGATGGGCTGGTTCCTACCCCAAGCAGAGAAATTGACCTTCTCCTAGGAGAGGATAAAATGTCATTAAAAGTTCCATTTTAAAAACTGGAGTATAAACCGACATTTTCCTCCTATGCCTGTATTTCTTTTATGAGCTTCTAAGTAGCATCATTAAGCTACTCTCCATTCTTTTGCCATATTTAATCATTAAATTTCTTTAGCATTCTCTTCCCTAGAAAAGCAGGCCTTAAGCAGTAGAAATTTTTAAACTAATTCCAAACCATAAATTTTGCATACAAAGCTGTAGTGCAGAAAATAAACAATTTCCATGAAGGCTATATGTGCTAATACTAGTTTTCTGTAACAGACATCACTTTGGCTTCACAAGAAAAAAAAGGCAAAAAGAAAAAGAAAAAAACAAAGAGGGAAAAGTAGCATTTAAAACCTTGACATAAAGACCATTGCTACACTTCAGACAGCTCCTCCAGGCTCCAGCTGGGAGATTCAAACAAACTTCACCATCCGAAGGGAAGTGTAAATCTGTGAGATTTTTGGTGCTGAATGAAAAGACATAAAACATTCAGTTAGTTATGAAAAATACCTCTCCTCCTCTGATATAAATGCCCAGCTATAAAAATTCTGAACCCTAATCACTTGGACCTGCCACAGTGGAAGACTCTGCTTGACAGAGGGGGAAAGGCAGTGCTGGTTTGCTTTGGTTCAGATTTTGAGATTTCTAGTCTCAGGATAATTCCCAGTCCTAGCTGGCTACAATAATTTCCTTTTAAACTTTTGCTTAATGTAGTGCAGTAACTTCGCAGCATGTGCCTCAGGAATGAACATCCACCAAAACTGCTGATGGTGTTTATCTTACACTACAGGGAAGCCACTGATCAAAGCAATGTATATTTTAATCAGAACCCTTCCCAAAGTAGCAGCTTCCACTGCCAGCACAGTGCCAGTGTGTCTCTGCTAACTCTGCAGAAAGAATAAAGGAGACCAATTAGTAACAGTCTGGAGGCAAATTTGAAGCCATCCAGCAGAGCTTCACATCACCAAAGTGGATATCAAGTGGAAGACTTGGATAAAGCTGGGCTGGAGCCCAGGCTGTGTTTGCCTCTGGTGGATTCTGAAGGGAGTGAGACCCATCATTTGCTCATAGAGTACCTGTCATTTTAGTTTTGGAGGTTAATGGCTTTGATTTTCAAATTCTAATCACAGACTGCAAAGAAGAGGAAGGAAGTTATTGTGAATTAATGAAGAGGTGGGTTGGGCTTTTCTGTGGGGGTTTGGTTGCTGTTGTGGGAGCTCCTGCCTGCCTACAGCCAGCACTGGATTCTGTGTACACAGGATAAGAGGCACAAAGGTTCAACCCCTGATTCTCCCCTGACTTTATTGAAGAGCCAGGCACACACCTTCGATGTCTCAGCTTGCTCGTGTCCAGAAATTGCCTTGACAAACTTCTCTAGTAATGAAGTCTTTGGCTCATTCAGCCCAGTCCTCTCCTCAAGCTGAGCCTAAGGAGCCCTGCTGTTTCCTTGATGAGGTTTCCAAAGCCATCATGGGAATATGCAGAAAATAGGCAACGTTAAGGCTGACATGAGCGGGTTAACAAGTTTTTAGGCATTTACGGGGTTGAGATTGGGACTTGTAAGTTTAGAAATGGTGGTTTCCTGTAAAAATCACTCACAAATTTGGACAAATTGCTTAAACTTGCTGTCCTTATTGCTCAAAATTACCTAAGCATCTGCATTACTCCATTTATCTTAAAGAAATTTAACTTTAATCATGCTTAACTTCAATCACACACTCGTGTCCCAATTATGCTAATAGCACTCAAGTATGTACTTGAGTGTCTCGCTGACTGATGTTCTTCTGAACTGCAACTGCAGTTCTGTGTCTGCCATTTCCAGGGATGTAGATTTCTCCCCCTGAAGGAGGAGACCAAGCTAATGTGGCTGACTAGGAACAACAGGACTGCTCACGTTTGTTAAACCTTGGTCAGAACTTTCAAGAAACTGGCCTTCTCTTGATGACCAAGGACACAGTTTTTCCTCTTTTTAATTTTTTTTTAAGACTATGTACAGAAAATTATTTTTAAATAAGTCACAGAGTTATTTCTTTTAAAAAAATATTACTGGGAAACAGATTCTGGATCTTCAGTTGAAGAAATGAAATGCTCTTTAAGTTACTGCTTCAAAGAAAAAAAAAAGTCTCGAAGTATTAATCTTTGGCTCTTTATTTGCATTCTTGAGACTTAAAATGACTTTAAAGTTTTTATTGAAAAATCTGGAAAATAAAACTGCCCTTGGTCTTACGGGTCAGGTTTCAGCAGAGCCTCAATCTGGCTGCTGACTTTTGAACCTCTGAAGACGCTGCTGTGCTTGTGCTCGGCGTGACTCTTCCCTTAGAAGAAGAGTAGCATTGTAAGTCATGTATGGGATGTGTTTTTCTACTGGCTGTGGAGAATGTGCTCACAAAGGGAGGGCCAAAACTATTTTGAGCGAGGCTCTATCAGTTTACATAGCTGATTAAAACTCGAGGCCTTGTTTCTTTGTGGAAATAGTATCCACTATCCATCACAGCAACCTGTCTAAGCTGAGGGCTAAATCATCCCTTTGGCAGCCATTTTGTTAAGGCTCAGCCTTGCACTGAGGTGAGAAAATAAACTGAAGAGCCTTTGAGGAAATTTTTGAAGATTGTATGCAAACTCAATGTCTTTGTTATGTCTTGCTGCAGCTGACTGGGTCTCTGGTTTTATGTGTCTGTTGAAACAGCACCATGAGTTGTGCTGCTCACGACTCCTGGGTATCACAAATGAGGACCCTGCTGGGGCACTGAGCAGCACAAAATCTGAACTTTTGATCTTATGGCCTTTGAAATGAGGTGTTTTTTAAAGCCACAGCAAGTCCTGCACACCTTTTAGCTATGGGCAGATGTGGCAGTGACACAGATGAGCCGTTGTCTTCCTAGGAGGTAATTCTCACGTGCATTTTCTTGTGCAGGCAGCAAGAGAAGGTGCATCCTCAGGAAATCACGAACCTTGCAGGACGTGTTGTTTTCCATCAGCAGTAAACAGCACTGCCTGTGTGCAGTGCAGGGAGGATGGAACTGAGACAAGGCAAGAAGGAATGCTGCAGAAGCAAAGCTGCCTCTAAAGCTCCTTTTAAACGTGCAGCACAGGAGGGAACAAGTGGACACCGATTATGATGAAACCTTTTGCTTCTTGTAGTGTTTGGCATTCCTTAACATGTCCTGATGGCTTTGATTTCCTCTCCTCCATTGCAGCATCGAAGAGTAAGTAGGCTGAATGTTATCCAATTTGGCCATTTGAATACCATCCTTTTTAACCTTCTTTTCTTCCTTCCTTCCTTCCTGCCTCCCTTACTTGGATAATGCTTTGCTCTCAGATGTTGCACCAACACAATGCTGTCCACGTCTGGATAGGCCACAGGGGAGACGAGCTCAGTGCCCAGTGAACTTCATTGCTGCAGAGAACCTGGCAGAACCCATCCCACCTTGTAGCTGACACCTTCCTGTGGCAGGGCCAGGTAAAGGACCAGGACCCAGCTCTTCAGACAGGTCTAGTCTGGACACTGCAATATTCTGAAATCAATTTCCCAGCTGTGGTGAGTCCTGCAAATCTGAAATTACCTTTCCTCTTTATTTCCTTGAATATACTGCAGGTCTTCTCTCTTTGTTTCCTTGAACCTTTCAAGAGTTCCAGCCTGATCATGTTTGTTTTGTACTACAGAGTGCCCAGAAAATATAGATGCCCTAAGTAAGTAGGGAAATGTTCTCATTTCTTATCAGGCATGTTCTCCAGTGATATGTTTTGGTATATTTTCAATTTTGCGTTGCGTTTCCAGGAGAACCCCACACCAACTAAAACATCGATATATTTAAAACACTACTAATGAGCTTTCTTTGTCCTCTGTCTCATGCTGGAAAATCCCACCTGATCCCTAATTAACAAATTGATTTATTAAAAATATAACTTATAGCCTCCCTTTGTCCTTTTCTTTGAGCTGCAGAATCCCACCTGATCCCAAATTATCACATTGATTTATTTAAAATTAGAATATATGCATTGCATAGTTCCTTTATCATGACTGCCTCAGGCATATGTTCCAATTAAGCGCCAATTTTTACCCCTCACAGATTAAATACTTTTAGAGAAAAGAAATTGTTTAAAAATGCCACACTGTCCCCCCATGGTGTTCAAATATTTGCGTGTTCTTACTGTTGAGGTCAATATGAAGTCACTTGGTAGCATCTTAGAGGATCAGCCTTGCAGATCCACTCCAAGAAACCATCTGGAGAAACTGGAGGGAGTGGATCTCTGCAGGTCACTGTGGATGAGTCTCACGCATCCAGTGTTTTTGGTAGATAATGGATTTTGCTCTGAAGCACGGCCAGTCACCAGTGGTCTTCCTGCCTGACACAGAACAAGCAGCCAGAACAGGGGGAGCAGAGCAGGACTTGCATGCCAGGCTGATTTGCCTCTCATTAGCAGCTTGTGACAAGTTTAGCTCAGTTTGGGAGTGTGTGCACGAATAGCTGGAGCTCAGAAACACCACTCACCACCAAGATCTGTCCTTGGGCTTGCAGTGATGTGGATACATCTGCAGGCAGCACGAGGCCATTACATCCTGGTATGTAAACATCAAGGTATCCTTGGCCCTCTTGCCTGCAGTGCTCCACAAAAACAAGCAGTGGGTCACCCACTGCAGACAAAGCCCTCAGAGAGAGGAACTGAGGAATAACGGGCTGGTTTGGATAAAGCAAGAGAGAATGACGCGGTCTCTGGCAAGAAAAACGTGTGCTTATAGGTTATGTGATTTTCTTGCAGCAAAAGGAACAGCAGGAAAACTTCTCAATCCTTGTGCCAGCCAGACAACCTCTTTGGAGCACAGGATGAGGCAGCAGGGCCCATCCCCTGCTCCAACACACATCTCCTTTTCCCTCTGAGCTGTCCCTGAAGCCTCGCTATTCCTCTGGTCAACAAAAAAGACAATCAGACCGAATTCCAAAGGAAAGAAAGCACCAAGAGGTTGCTTGTCCCTTCTCCCACGGGCCCTGCTCCCAAGTCCTGCACAGTAACCCTAAAAGGGTACCCTGGTAACCCAGCAAGCTCTTGAAGCTCTCTCTGAGCAGTGCAGTGCAGACCCAGCACACCAGAGCCTGAGAAGGGACCCGAAGGAGACCCAGCACATCTGCAAAGAGAAGGTTTGGAGCAGTGTCTGCAGCAAAGGACCCCAGGTGTCAGCCTGCCCTGCAGGAATGCTCTGGAACTTTGAGATGTCAGCCCATGTTGAAGCTGGTGTTAAAGCTGTGGGGAACACACTCTGGTGTTCCCCAGGGAGGGATGGTGCTCTCTCTCTAGGGCAGCAGCAGTCTGCTTTTGTCTTCCAGCCCCTCACTCAGGTTCCAGAACAAAGCTATATCATGTCTGGCTCCATGACTTGACTGAGTGGGTAAGCCCTTTATTTCTCTTGGCCAAAATGTTCTCTGGCTACCATCCTAATAGTCAGGGGTCTTAGTTAATGCTATCCATTTTCTACACTAATAGTCAGGGGTCTTAGTTAGTGCTATCCATTTTCTACATGTCTCCCTTTCAGCCTCCTAGAGCCTCACAGGTTTATTTCTTTAACACGTACTCCTGTTTTCAGTTGTGTCTGTGAACAAGAGTACAGCTACACACATCAGGCAGAAAAATGCCCCAGTTTAAAAATGAATTATTGAAAGGAAAAAAAAAGAAGGAGTTAAATAGCTTATTTAATATCTGCCATGTTTCTTAGCCCAGGTTTGGAGAAGATAAGGTCCTTCATTCTAATTCCAAGCATGAGAAGATTGGCATCCAGCTGCTTATCCTTTAAAATGTATTTTTCCCACTCCCTCGCCACAACGTGCACACGTCATTGATCAGATAGGAGAGAAATGGGAAGTTCCTCTCCTCATACGGGAATTCAGACACCTGAATTCCCATCACATTTGTCTCACAATGCAGGGCTTTGCCTCCCTGCAAGGCTCCTGGCCAGCCCTCCTAGAGGGCAGCTTTTTTTTTTCCATGTAGTTATCCTACAGTGAGCCAACTGGGAGGCCTGGGAGCCCCGGATCCACGGCTTCCTTGCCTCAGGGCTTCAAACCCACAGCTTGTACCAGACTGTGGGCTGGGCTAGGATGGGTTTTTTTCCCAGCTCCATCGTGAGTGGTGCCATTGTGCTGAAAGAAATGATTAGAGCTGAAAGGGGAACGTAATCATGGGTGATGAGGGATGCTGTCTGGGAAAGGAGGTGCAGGAGACACCTTGTTTTTGTTTCTTCCCTCAGACTGTTTCCATATTTTGTCTAAAGATGATTACATTTGAAACTCATAATTGTTTTCTGGAGAAGAGATCTTTCCTCTCCAGGCAGTTAGAGCCATTCCCAAATTCCCTTCTGTAAGACCCTTCTTCCTTCCTCTGGAGCCCAAAAACCTCAGAAAGATTACAGGTGCCACCAACAAACATCCACATTTGTGTATGTCCAAGAACCTTCTTGGGTGTTTGAATTCCCATTCCAACCCCTGGGTGTGGGAGACTTGACTGTCATTGCACCTAACAAAGGATAGGGTACTGTTGATTAAAAAAAATTCCAGAAGCATAAAAGAGACGTTTTCTAAGAAAATTTCTGCTTCATTGGTCATCCCCTCTTACCTTCCATGGCTGTATTTATCTCACAGAAGTGAATTACACAGAAAATGCTAAAGGAAATGCATGACTGCCAAGCCAGTTACTCCACACATTATCTTATTAATCTTAATTGACATTTCCTTGTTTGTCTTTTCTGTTTTTCCATGCTGCAGATTGGCACAGTCCTTTTTTTCTCAGTTGCAGGTGATGAGTCCAGGGAAAGGCACTGTCTGTTATCCATCAAACCACATTTTAGTGGAAGATTGTTTGGAGAGTATTTGATACTGTAATATCAGAGAGAGGGTATCCAAATGTAACCATAAGTAACAACCAGTAGCTTTAAAGTCATGAAACCTTGAATTTCTTCTCACCTTTGCTTCTGGCAGCTCAGCTCCAAGAGTGTGATGCTTTTATCAGGTATCACTTCTTTAAGACTGACCTCTGTTTTCAGCCATGGTCAGTCTTTGATGCACAGCAGGAAACTGTATCCCTCCCCTCCTGGCAGTCCACCTGTGTGATAATTCAAATCTCATGGACAAGACCTCTACCCAGATTTTCACAGGAAATACAAAATTTTTTCTCGTGGGTTCAACCTCCCCAGAAATCAAAGAAAGCCTGTTTTTCAGCCAGTTTATTTGGCCCCAACAGTCCTGCCACAGTGATATAGGAAACGCACAACTGCATTCCCATCCCTCAAAGGTTACTTGCCGCGAGACTTCAATTCCAGAAACTGAATTTTCCCAAAAGCCTGGAGGCATTTGGAAGGAGTTCACCTGTGCTGAACAAATCCTTTGTGTTACCACATCAGCAGTGATGAAAGCACGTAGGCAAAGCAGTGCTTAGTAAATTACTGTTGTACAGATTACCTGGTTTGGTTCCACCATGCTTGAGCAGGCAGCACGTTCTTCCTTTCTCTGGAAGACCCAGAAAGAAAGGCTGCTAATACTTTCCTTGAGCTCCATGAAAATTTTTGGAGAATGAAGTATGGTCTACTGTGCAGTCATTTAACACTGTTCCGAACTGCTGCACCTGAGTGCCACAGGTGAAAATAAATTTCACACACCTACTTTGTGCATCTTCCAAGCCCACAAAAATGCCAGCTTCTTTTAATAAACTGATGATGCTTGGAAGCAGGTGTTTCAAAGCTGAGAGAGAGATACCTTTGGGAAACCACAAGATTTACTTGGTCACAGTTTGCCTCCATGGAACCTTTGTGGTCTCTGTTCAAGGCTTACTTTCCAAGTCATCTTTCTCTTTCACATGCATTTCTTCTACTGCACAGGTGCCTGTGTGAGCTCTGTTGCTGGGTATTGGAATTCTGAACCCTATTTTTAGGATATCTCCTGATTTTCCAAGTGAGGAAACAGAACACAGTAGTCTGAATATTTTGCCCGTGGTTGGTCAGGAGATGTGGGGAGTCCAGACTAGAACTGGGCTCTTAATTTCCAGCAAAACAGCTTTTTGTAATGTTAAGGAAATGGAAAAGAGGAATCTCTGCTGGTACCACATAATTAAGAGATATTAGAAAATTCGAAAGCAGTTAAAAAGGCAAGTAGAAATGTTCATTTTCCATTCCTTTGGGACTGCAGACACACAAAATGGCTGTATTCCATTGCTCTTTTGGAATCATGGTCATTTCAGAGGTATAACTACTTATCTTCCCACAGGTTTGATGTCAGCAAGGTAGTTTAAGATCTCCAGATACTAATTGTTTTCAATCAAAGCATAATGAATAAGTTCATCTAGTGCAAAGCATGTCAGGTTTCATCAAACTAACAGGAAAAACTGGCTCTTTGTCACTAATGCACAAAATAGGGGCACATCCCAGTTTGTTTCCAAAGCTACAAAGTTTTGGGTTGTTATCTTGTATTTCTGTGGGGGGAAAAAAAATAAGTGCAGAGCAATAATTTCCAAGCCAACACCTTTCTGGTGGCGTCATGGCATCTTCTCTAAAGAACCAATAAATCTTTTTGGCCTTCTTGCAGATGGCTCAGCTTTGTCACAGGAAGTTCCAGACCTACTTTTTGATGGTTCTTGATGTTGAGTCCTCCACCTCAGGAAGAAAAGAAACTTTCCTCCCCAGAAAATGTTATAACTGGACCCAAAAAAGCTATGCAGGGTCTTCCATGGGAGGGTAAAGATCCCTTTTAGCAGGGTTTCTTTGAGTGTCCCCAGTTATTCTACAGCAAGTAAATCACCAGAGAATCCACAGGGATGTTGCTGGTGACAGATGTGCTCTGACACTGCTCAACAGCAAGGGAAAAATGTGGCATGGACTGCCAAAGGACTGCTCTAGATTGTCAGTGAGCAGGAAGGGAACCCATGCTCTGTCAGCAGGAAAAGGCATTTCTTCAGAATCAGAGGGTGGAAACCAGTCCCATTATGTTCTCTTCTCATGTTTTGAGCAGAGCGTTGACAAAGGAGTGGATCAGCCCCAGAGCAGTTAAAACCAAAAACCCACGAGGTCCTCTCCACAGGCATTCTCCTGGCGTTCCCCGACACACAGATTGACTGATAATATCACCATAACAGCTGTTATCTCAAATGTCTGCCTCCAGGCAAATTAAAAGCAAAGAAAAGCCAAAACACTTGAAGAGATGAATATAGGAGGCATTTGCCAGTAATTTGCTGGCCCTGGATTGCCTGCTGTCAGGGGTAAAATGAAGCGTGTTTTCTTTATAAGAAAATTACAGAGCTGTCATCCCTGCAGCTCATACACACAGAGCAGTGGAGAGCAACACCACTGCCAGGACTGAAGGCAGAAGGATTGTTGTCTCAGCCAGAATCCAAAACAGCCTTTCTCAAGGATATGCCTGAGCCTTGCTGGCAGGGAGCAGCAGGAGCAGGGCTGTCCCCAGATGAGGCCAAGGGAAAGGGACCCCCATGCAAGCAGTGCACGAGCACAGCTGCTGCAAACATGGCAAGTGTGTGAAGTAGCTACAAGGTCTAACTTTGCACAGGCTCCAGCCATCACCTCTGGACTCTGAAGCAAGGATTATTTTTCTGATGTTCTGGGGGAAGAGAGTGATTCAGAAGAAAGTGATCAACAAGGTTCTGAGGTGGCGTGCCAGCTTGGGGCAGTGAGTTTTTCACTCGGGTTAGATGAAGTGAAGTCTGCACCTCTTTGATGCTTGAAATGCCCAGTCTGTGAAATGTGTAAAAGATCATTTCAAGAAAGGTCTCTGGGCCAAGCTGAAGTCAAAGCCTCTGAGTGTTCTTGTCAGAGCTCTTATTGAGGGAATTAAAATGCCACTGGCAATATTTGAGGTATTAGAGATGGGGTAAGAGAGTAAGGGCTGTTGTTTTCAGTGTCTGAAGAACATACAGACCTCCACAGGAGGAGACCCACAAATTTATAGGAGATTACAATTCTGGACCATACCATATCTCAGTAAAACTCTGTCTTTATAAAAAGAAAACTCTCTTCTGGATTTTTATCCCTTTAAATTGTGTTCACATGTAACAAGCCTGGCTTTTACATACTTTTGACAATGCTGGAAGTAGAGTTACCACAGAAATCTGCAATATTTTAGTGGGAAGGGGGTACTACTAACCATAAAGCTCGTATTGAAAATCCATTTGCCTTCTGATTTGATGCTAAGACAGGCCAAGAAAGCCCCATGGGTCTTAGGAAGAGAAGTACCAGGGGAAGAGGAAGAGAAGGTCATCTTGGATTTGTTGAAGAGGGAAAATGAAAGCTTTACAGGTGTTCGGGGAATAGGAACTTCACCATTTCACTGATGTCAGATAACTGTCTGTAACTGGGATGTTTATTTCAATAGTCAAACCTTCAACATTACTGAGTGCTAACCATGGCATAAAGGATGTCCAGGAAAGGCTATGAATTTTCAAGATTTAAGATTAAATTCAAGAAGCAGCAGTCTAGATAAAACGATGGTGAGGAAGTGAACAAATCCTGGTTTGGCTCCTGCTTCTGATCCTGGTTTGGAAAGTGTCACTTTTATTCTTTGTGTATGTTTGTCAAGCCTTTAGCACCTGTTTTGTATTTGTAGCAGGTCTTCCCACTCAGGGTGCACCTCCATGAGCATTTCCATTCTGGTTCATAGTTCAGATCAGGAGCAAGCTCTGGAAGTGAACCTGCATCCCCTCCTGCTCCCAGTGCCTGGGTTCAAGGGCCAAGCAGGGCACAGCCTTGTCCCACCACCCCAGACTTTGGGCATCTCCATGGGGACAGAAACAAGCGAGGTAGAGCTGGAGAACTGGAGTAAATTTCCATGGAAATTCAGGCATAGCCTGTTGACGTGCCGCTCCTCTAAATGTCTCTTGGTGTCACTGAGGCTTTTCCAAGGACTGAAGGGGACCTGTGTGGTTTGAAATGGCAACCAAGGGACCTGCCCTGGGAGCCACCTGTACAGTGTCCCCTCACCTCAGCCCTTCCTGTGACTGGTCCCTTGGGACTTGCCAGGAAGGAACACTGGTGAATGGCACTTTCAGGAATGGTGTTTCCCCAAGAAAAAGGCCTTTCTCTACTCCAAAAGTTAC
Source organism: Cyanoderma ruficeps (assembly GCA_008694505.1). Classification (NCBI taxonomy): domain Eukaryota; kingdom Metazoa; phylum Chordata; class Aves; order Passeriformes; family Timaliidae; genus Cyanoderma; species Cyanoderma ruficeps. The sequence continues at coordinate 4,024,924 of VZDJ01000052.1, forward strand.
AATTCTTTGTTGTAATTCCTGGAAAGTGATCCAGTCTAAAAAGTCCTAGCCATGCTTACAAGGATATGAGCCCAATCATGGTGGAAGTTTTTTAAAAAAAACAAAAAAAGCTTTAAATTCAGGAGTGTGGAACTCTGGACATTATACCAGCATTTTGTAAAAGTGCCCTGCCATGCTTTCTTGCAGAAGTGTTTGTGAAATTTTGGGCAAACCTGGGCCATTTGACTCTTTTGGTTGGAAAAAATACAAAACTCTGTAGTTCTTGCTTTTCATCTGCCAAAATCAAGGGAACAATTGCACTAGGGTCCCTTTAAGTGTGAGGAATTGCACTTTACTAGGTTAGGTTCAAGTGAGATTTTAGTAGAACTGGAAAAAACTCTGCTCACTGTTTTTTATGATTTCTGAAATGTATACAGATTCAGTCTGCGTGTCTGTGCTGTATTCTGTGATAAATATTTGAACTGCTGGGTCTGCAACATGAACGAATAGAGAATTTTAAAACATGCATTGCTGAATACTATGGGAAGCACATACTGTAGTTTTGTTCAAACTCTGTCCTTGCTATTTTCATTGGAAGCCTTGCATAATATTGTAAATTCAATAAAGCTGTATGTCTCAAAATTACAAGCAAGATGCTCTTCCATATTCAAGTAATTTGGGAACAATCATTGGCATAATTCATTATAGTATAAATAAAATGGTGACAGAGAGAGTAAAAGAAAACTTTGTTGTTATTACCTTCTGTATTTTTTTTAGTGCACAGCACCTGTCCAGAGCTGTGAGGACTTGCACAGCTTGTAATTTGTAATATTTTTGTAATATTGATCAAACTCTCTGCTGGGCTAAGTGAACATGGCTGCATTGCAGTCCAGGCATCTGGGCCAGCTCCCACCACGTTTTTCCCTGAAATGAAGCGAGCAGTGCAAGGAAGTCAAAGTTGCCTTGAAAAATCAGAAATAAAAATATTCATTAGTCAACAACAGCTAACCCCCGTTTTGTCTGCCCACAAACCCTTGTTCTTACCATCTCTGTGAGACTATAAATTGATCTTTGTAACATGTCCAGAAGATTAAAAATAATCCAGGCTCTCACAGAGCACAGAAACACGTCGCTCGTTCCAGAATTGAGGGGTCCTCAGGGAGGTGCTGCTTTAAAGTTAAACCAAGACAACTTCAGCATGAGTGTCGCAGCAATCTGAACTGTGCCGTGTCCAGGAGGTGATTCCTTGGGAATCACTTCCCTGAAGTCTCACAGATATTGCCAAATCGAGCTTTTAAGAGAACAAAGTAGATTTTTCTTTGTGTTGAAGTATTCCCAGGAACTTGCTGGGTGGAATGAGTAGAGGCCACATCAGCTGCAGGAGCAGAAATTTCATTTAATATTGAGTTTGCATGGCATAGTGTAACACTTCCTTGGTCTCCAGGGACCTGTAAATATCACTAATAGTTCATGTGCCAGAACATGGATGCCAACTGCATTTTCAGGTCTGATGTTTAATTTCTGTCTCTTCAGCCAAGGCAAATCAATGTTCAGCAAGTGATTTACAGGTGTGCCAGCCAAACCAGGGTGCTCTGGGACTCCAACAGCACTAAAGAGTCAACCTGCAGGGTGCCACAGCATCTGCAGCTGCCTCAGGTGAGCATCATTGACTCAGCTTTTCTCACCAGCAAAGGGGCAGCCACTGAGCACAGAGAAGCTGCCTTTTGGCACCTGAAATTTTTCTGCTGCCCTTGGGGGTGCCAGAACTCTGGGTCACGCTGTTCAGTGCAGGAAAGTTTGTGCAAAGCCCCCTGAGGTTGGTTGTCTCCTGGGGAAAGAAGGGTGACGGGCTTGCAAAGACGTTCAGAGCTTCCTGTCACAGCAGCTTTTGGGGACTGAATAGCTTTTTGCTGCCTTTGAACCCAGTTTATGCCCTCAAAAGAGGAGCAGAGAGCAGACATCAATCTTTCAATGAAATACGCAAGAATTTGAAGCACTGCTTCCGGGTTAAAGGAAAATGTTGGATTTCATTAGAAAACTATACCTCTTCTCTGAAAACTTTTTCCAAAAGCATCCATGCACAATCCAGCTAGCACAATCATCCCTTTGCACTGCAAGCCCTTAGACACTCTTTTCCTTCTTCCAGATGACTTTCGTAGCCCACCTGGGAAATAAATTACTGGGCAGTGCTAGAGTTAGTAAACCTACATACACTCATAAAAGTTCAAACCAAAGTGTGATCATAAACTACTTATGGGTCAGTAATCACACCCTTAATTTTCAGAAATAGAGTAGATGGTGTTATCTGGAGAAAAAAAAGGTCCTTCCTTTTTCATTCTAAATATCCTGTTATAAGCTAGTAATAAGTATAAAAAATTAGGACCTGGATGAATATCTGCTAAAGTCAGTTGAAAGTCTTTACTTTATTCCAGGGCGCTTTGGTGGGAGCCCTTCAAACCTTTTGATTCAGAACAGCACCTATGTCATAAGCACTTCATAAAGTCCCAATTAAATTGCCCCTTTCTGTGGGACACAGCTACAGCCTTGAAGGTAATCACTTGCTCAAATGCTTTGCAGTATAAGGATGCACTTTGAGCCAAGCGTGGGCCTAAAATCTATGTCAAACAGCCTTAATATTTAGTAGGCCACACTGTTTGTCACACAGATCTTTTGCCATTTAAGTTGTGGTATTGGTTTGAGCTTTGGAATAAAGGGTCTTCTAACATGTTCTTCCAAAAAATGACATCCAAGAACACTGGCTGGAAGCAGTGTGAGGGATTATTTCAAAAGCAGGCTTTTGTAGAAAGTGATAAAGTTCTTGTTTCTCCTGATCTGCTCTCTGGTTGTGCTGCTGCTGCTGAGTGTCTGAGTCCCAGCACTAGAAATGAAAAGGCTCAGAGAATCGTGACACCAAGGAAAAGCACAAAGCTGCACTCTGCACCTGACAGCTTCTCTTTACACCACTGCTCTTCCTCTGAGCATGCTCCAGTGTCTCTGCACTCCCAGTCCACCTGCAGCAGCCAGGGGCAGCCAAAGCAGGCTCTCGTGGCCTGGCTTTCCTGCTGGGAACTTCTCACAGCATGAGCAGCCTCCTTTCCAGCAGATCACAGGTGTTCTCCACATGGCGTGAGCAGGTGAGAGAACACAACTTGGCCAAACCATGATGAAGTTTGGTAGCTGAGACGCAAAATCTGCGTTTGGGCTGAGATCTGAGTCTGGCTCTCTGCTCCATCCTCTGCTCCGAGCCAAACCAAACTGCAGCACGTCATGAAAACCAAACACGGCCGTGCTCTGATCGTGTAAGATCTGCATCCAGCTCCAAACTCTGAGGAGGAACCTCCTCCCTGTGTGTGTCACAGCGGTGCCAATGCCTGACATGTTTAGGTAGGAGTGGTAGCACCCTGAGAAAAATTCAAACAGCTGAAAGCCTGCCCCTAAAATTCCATGGGGAAGGCACTGAAATGCTGTGAAGGATTGCTGTGGAGGTGAAATGAAATTGCTTCTTCATGTAGCTTAAAAAAAACCCCCAAACCACAAAAGAAACACACGAGCAAGATTTATGAGTGGTTCAATTTCTGGGGCAAAGCACCTCCCTGCCTTTTTGGCTCCTGAAGTCTTTCAGTTTAAGAGCTGCCAGCCAGAAAGATTCATTCATCCAGCCCACCTGTGCTTTTTTTGCTGTGGGGGAGAATGCAAAGGATGTGTTCTATATTCTTCAGGAAGTGTTCCTCATCATGAGGCTGCTCTGCTGCTCCCTCATGAGCACTCTCATGACATCTGTGGTGTGCCAGCCCACCCTGCTGCCCAGGCAATCCTGCTCTCACATTCTCTCCTGTGCTCTTGTGTTTGTTGGTTTTTTTAATAGTGAAGGATTTGAATTTTTCTTCTTGTGTATTTGGCACTTCTGGCAGAGCCTTTGACGTGGAAAAAGGCTCATCTTTCAAATGCCTGTGGCACTTTCTGTGAAAGGTGATTTTTAAAAATCCATTTTATTTTGCTTCCTGGCAGTGATATCAAAGGAACAATCAGTGCCTGAGTTGGAGCCAACAATTTATTTCCATTATCATAAACAGAAAACAATGGCATGCTGCCTTATTAGTTATTCACTTTCCAAGTCAACAGACTCACAGGGTTGGGATGAGATTTAACCAGAGATATGCTTTGATGTTTTCAGTTTGGAGAATTAGTCTCCTGGCCAAAACGCTGAGTGATGCCAGTTTTGAGGGGAAGAAGGGAGGGAAGAAAGGGCAGAGAGAAGGGAGAGAATCCCTGAGAGCACAGGGAATAGCTACTGGAAGGCGGGATGTATGTGGCATGTTGGTGGCTGTGTCTAAGGTGGCATTGGAACATGGTTGTGGTCCTTGGTAGTCCCACACCAGAGGTGGCACAAAGACCAGCAGATGGGCTGATTGCAGTGCAGTTCCTTTGATTTATACCCCCTGAGGATCCAGTCCAGGGCACGCTCCAGGTCTGCCACTGTGCTGCAGAGCAGCCACTTCTGTGGGGTTTGCTGTGGGAGCTGAGGGAGCCAACCCAAACCAGACGTCAGCCCTGGTGCTGGTCCTTCCTTCCCAGAAGCAAGCCCTGAGTCTCCCAGCACGGTCACATAAACTGTGCTTTGTAGGGAGTGCTGCTGGGAGAAATGAGCAGCGGTGTTTGTCACTGTGTTTTGTTGTTTTAGCACTGGGCTGACAAATGCAGGACGTTTTTGTTATACGTGCCTAATGGTACAGAGTGTCTGTGGAAAATTATCTCTTGTGGGTGGGGATAAACATGAAAGGTAAATATCTGTTATTTTTCTACACAGAAAACTGTGATCAACTGTCTTCTCGCTGTCATGATGCCAACAAAACCCCCAAAAAAGTCACAGGTTCTTCATTAACTTGAATCAATTTCACCAGCATTTCTGGAACAATCAAAATACCTCCATCATTTAATGAAGTAGAAAGCCTAAATGTGGGGAAAAGCAATTGATCATTGCTTGCTTATTAATCCTATCTCTCGTGGACAAGCCAGGCTGGCTATTTTGGATTCTTTTCTGACCAAAATCCAAACACATTAAACACACTTCTGCTTTTCTCATAGAACTGATGCTGTAAACTGTCCAAGTGGTTTGTAACAGTGACCAGATTAATAGAGATAACAGGAACTGAAGTAGATTGTCTGCTCTAGTGGAGAACTGCCTGTGCTTTGTGGGAGATACATACCTGCTCCCTACCTGTCCATCTTTATTTTAAGGGACTTACTGTCAGGATTCTTTAAAAACTTAAGAAGATTGCAGTTTTCTCCAAAGCCAAAGAAAACTTGCCTTTCTCAGGAGAAGCAACATGACTTCGGAACTGTTTTAGTAAAGGTTTTTCATGGTGATCATAAACAATTATATTTCAGGTGACCAAATACAGCACAGAAAAATGAAAGTACGTGTTCAGAAGCAACGTCCCCTGTGAGCAAAGATGTTCAGTAATGATTTTGTGGTTGTTGTTGGTCAACCAGACCCATCGTTGTCATGGAGGAGAGGATCTGAAGCAGGTGATACTGCACAAAATATCAGTTAGGAGTTCACTGGGCCACAAGAATCTGTGATAATGATAATTTTCAGAGAGCAAAGTCAGCTTACTGGAGCCAGGCTGCAGAGAGTTTCCTGAACTGTCACTTTGTAGAAATGCCCACGTGGAATGACCAGCAGTGGCAGCCTGTCCTTTGCAGGGGTCAATTTTCAGTGCAGAATAGCAGTCTCATATCCTGCTTGAGCAGTTTCCTCTCCTTTGAACCCTCTTTCTGATTGCCAGATTCTCAGTCACAGTCTGGCTCTCATTCTTCTAGTCCTCCCATAAATGGAAGCAAATTTCCAGCAAAATCTTCCTTGGGGGCATAAGGAAATTAGAGAAAGAATAGACCTGGAGTCCTCTCATGTAGCTAAAAGTCCTCAAGTCAGATACTGCAGGAAAATTCTCTTTCCTGTGCTTATTTCAACATGATCAGCCTTTTCCCTAGCCTAGAAATTCCTGCTCCTTGTTTTTTTCCAGGGCATCTCCCTTCAGTGGAGGCATGTGATACCTAGCCTTGATCCTCCTAACCACAATAAGCCAAAGCATCCCACGGAAAGGGCTGTGCTGCTTTCCCTTCTGCTTTTTTGTGACTGCCCTCAGGACAGTGATGGATGATGCTGTAATTCTTTCAGCAGACAAATTTGAGTTTATCCTCCCTCCGTCAAACTCACCAGCATTCTCTCTCTCTCTCCCATGCTCTTAATTTCACCCCATCAGCTTCATCTTTCTGCTGGCCCCTGCTCATTTTCCCAAGCCAAGGCTCCGTGTGTTTGTAGCCACGAGGCCCCCCGAGCGTGTGTTCCAGCCTGCAGGGAGGGATTTGATGGCTGAGGCCAGGCTGGATTGTGCCTCCTCTCCTGTTAAATGAGGCTGGGCGTGAGGTAGTAAACACTTCTGCTGAGGGAGCTGCAGCTGGAGCCACCCCACGGCCTAAAGGAGAACATACCTAAACTAACTCCAAGGAAAAAAAAACAGGGCTGGTGTTTCCTAGGGCAGAGCAGCCACTTCTGATTCATCTTTCTGCTTGTCCTTGCCACGAGTTCAGTAAAAATCCTTATTAATGTGTGTGGTGCAAAGGCCTTTATTGATCTCTCCCTGCCTTGCCCCTAAAACCTTGCAAGGAGGTGAAGGCAGGGAAGGGAGGAATGTTGTTCCCTCCATCCCACATGTGTGCAGGGCCAGGCAGCAAAGCCTTCGGGTGAGGTTAAAGTCGCAGAGGATTTGCTGAGGGAAGAGGAGCAGACGGCAGGTATTGTGAGTCAGTAATTTCTGCACATCCTTTTGCTGCAGAGCCAAATCCCATGAAACCCCACTGAAACCAGGGCAGACACATGGATAGATGACAGGGACAACGCCTGTTATTTTTTTCAGTCATGTAAGATTTCTCCAAAATCTGTTTTACCTAGTTTCTAATAGACAAAGCTTCTCAAATCTGCAGTCAGTGTTATTCGGTCAGGGCACAGGGGTGAAAAGCCCAGCAGTCAACAGAGATCCCTTGGAGTATCTTTAAGACTGTGGATCTTATAAAACAGTCCCCCCTCATTAAAAAAAAAGGGGGGGAAAAAAAGAAAAGAAGCACACAAACTTAGCATTGTTGAGTGTTTCTTTAATAGAATCAGAAACAAATTTGTGACCTTGTGGCCCAGAGGTGGGAACACCATCTATAAACTTGCCCAGACATAGAAATGCATTCTGCTTGTCAGTAGGAGCTTGCCATTGAACATGTATATAAAAAAAGGCTGGTGTTACATTAGGCCAACATTTTTTAAATGCCACAGCTCACTTTATATGCCATGAACCTTGTTAATGCTGCTAACAAGAAAATTAAAAACTCAAAGCTATAAAAATAGGAATGCCACTCCTAAGTAAATAAATATACATGAGAACCAAATATTCAGATACAAGCTCCGAAATGGTTCATGCCCAGGGAGGGAGAAAGAAAAAAAAAACCAAAAAAACACAATTACCTGAGCTGTTTCTGATGCTAGAAAAGCTCACTATAGTCAGTGCAATTGTCTCCCATTGAGCCCTTGCCTTAATTTCACAGGGTTCCTGAGAATTCCAGGCTATAGTGTGGAGGAAATCAGAGAGTGTGGGCAGCAAGGAACATGCCAAAGACAATTCTGTCCAGGACACTGGATGGGTCAGGGAGGCTGGGATATTTCTATCTGGCTCAAGAACAGACCGTTCATGTGGCAGCAGTGGGGAAAATGTTTCCATCAGAACAGCCCACCCTCATATCCTGGCCTCTACTGCTGGCTCTGCATCCAAGTTAACAGACCCAGTTTGGGCCTGTAAAACACAGACTGGTGTGCATCATGAATCTTTGTGACAACCTGGACTCTCTCCTGGCCCAGGAACTAGAAATTCCAAGATTTTTGTCATTTACCTCCTACCTACATATATCTGGAGTTGCTTATCAATGCAGCCTTTTAACCCTATAGTGTAAGAATTGAGACCTACCCCTAAGGTTGAGCCCATCATGTTTACATGGACTCACTTCTACTTAGCATTGACAATTAATTTTATGTCTTCCTGTTCTTGCTTATGAACAGCAACCTTTTTCTTCTCCTTTCTTTACCTCCTGGAAATTATGAGTAGTATATGTTAAAAGATAGGATATTTACACACACAACAGACTTCTGTTTATGGATTTTGTCAAGGCAAAAGAATATATAAGTTATCCACTTCTGTGTATGAATCTAGAGAAGGTTATAAAGTGAAGAAAATTGGGAAAGAGAAAAAAGGTGCTCCTTTCACCTTTCTGTGAATGCAGGCTTTGGCTTTTCCTAAGGTTTACCTGACCCAAACCCATCTGGGGCCAGTGCTAACTAGAAGCAAGTCCCCATAAATCTGATGAACCCAAAATAAAGAGTAATCTCAAATCTTGCATTGCAGTGTTCAAAAATTGCATTGGTAAACCACTCAGCGGCCAAAAGAGGACGTTTTTAAACCTTTGTGCATTTATTCACTTCCACAATGACCGAAAAACCACTCCTGCTTCTTATGAGGGGGGAAAATACCCCAAATCCTCCAAGGCTATAGTGAAGCCTAAAACATTTCAGAAGAGGGTTGACTGTCTCCATACAGAAATTATGTGGACAATTATCAACCAATTATTAATTAAATTGATAAATGATTGAAATAAAATCTAAGTAGGGGTAAGGGATGATATATTAGGACTAAGAGGTTGAGGAGCGAGAAATGGAGGACATCCCACTGAGAAATCTACTTGTAAGGCTAATGAAAAAAAAAAAAAAGCTATTTTCTTTAGCTCTTCAGAATTCAAATCAAATTGGATGCGACTATTTAATCCAATTGAAGCAATGACTCCCTTATCTACAAGACTCAGTGTAGCCTGCTCACTGGAGAAAAATCAGTGTGATTTTAGCAGGAATATTTCATTTTCAAGGCTACCGGTTACAACTTGGTGAAAAGTTTTCCCTTCCCCCCTTCAGTCTCAATACTGGCTGTGATTTATTAAGATGTATTTCAGGATAACATGCTGAGATGATGATTTTTGTTGGAAGGCCACACTCAAAATTGCACTGAAATTGGATGCAACATGGGAACCATCATAATCAGGAGTTCACCACTGAGGCCTAGGAAACATTTTGTGGAGGGTCGTGTTGCATCTTGTCCAGGGCTTTCACAAATTAAAAATCCATCTATATATATGAATTTTAAATCAAGGCACAGTAATCCTATGCTTTGATTTAAAGCACTTACATTTTTCTCTTTGCCTCAAACATGGACTGTGTTCAGAGTTCTTATTTGGGTGTACACCAGAGTAAGTCATGGGAAAGATGTTTTCTTCAGCAGTCAAAGAAACCTCTCTATTAATGCTGCTAAAATTCTAACACAAGCAACTGGGTAAGACTAGGATAGCAATCTGTCCAATTGTTTTTATTGTTTTATTTATAAGCCAGCCAAGGCAGATGTGAAACCTGAATTTTCCAATGGGATATACTGCCACAGGCAGTTTTCTTTCACCTAGATTCCCTCTTTCCTTTGCCTCAGGAGTTTTCCAGCTGGGTTAGGCAGGCCCCAGTGTTTCTGCATGTGTGGGGTTTTCTCTCTGCAGATTGTTGCCTGTTCAGATTTCAGCACTGAGGCTTAAGTGCTGATGAAAATATAATCAGTACTGACTGCTGTTAAAAATCATGGGAAAAGAGAAAACCTAGAGAAGGAGGAAAATACCACTAACAAAGAAATTTATTCTAGTTGGTTTTTATCTGAGAAACTCTAATATTAATATCATTCTGAAATTGCTGAGCTAAATAATATCCCAGTTCCAGAAACAGGGTGGTTTGCAAGCAAATTCAGTAAGTGGGATTTTCTTGTGCATTACAGGAGCCCGTGAAATTTCTTTGCTTATAGAACCACAGTACAAAACTACATTTAGAAATCCTCTCCAGTAGCACATTGCATGTTCTCCAGGTGCTGCAGTAACAATTCCATTAACTGCTAATTTGTGGTGCCCATGAGGCCAGAAGTAGCAGGGCAAGGGGAAAAGTCTGTAACTCTCTCTAGAGGACTTTTTTTGGCATTTGTGCATGTAACTGCTTGGATCCTAATCAGTCCTTACAGCTCTGTGGTGCCTGCATCCCTCTTTATTCAATACAATTAAAATGAGGATGGTGAAGGGTTTTTAGAAATATTAGTCAAAATTCACATCTACAGACAACTTCAGTGTGGCTTATCCCCAGTAATGAATAAACTATTATTATGGAATCTCCAGAAATTGGGTCTCCTACCTTGATTCCTTCCTCTATTTCATTACTCATGGCAAAGTCTTTCTTCTTCTGATTATATTATCTTCTTATCTTCTTCTATTAATTTAGGAACCTCACCCTGAAGACAGGGGCATCCCTTCTCAACGCCTTCTTCACTCTCAGAACAACGCTGACAAATGTGAAGAATTTCTTTTCAACATGAGAAGTAGTCTTGGGACCAAATTCAATTTCTGCAGGCAAAGGAACAATGAGGGAAGAGAGATTCCTTCAAAGTCCTCTATTGACAGCAGGGTCCAGTGCAGAGTTTAGCACTTAGGAAAGAAGTAATTTCTATACAGACTGAATCAAGAGTCATTAATGAGTAGAAAAATAATAGGAAAAGCTCTTAAAGTTTGAGTTCATCTACTGGCATGACACCTTTTGTTTTTTTTTCCCTGAGCTCCTGGGATTCAGTATCACTTTAGCATTTTAAGTGGTCGGTGTGAAACACCAGCTCATGCTCAGCTGCTCTTCTGGTGCTGTGGATGTTTGGTTATTTGAATTCAGTGATACATTCTAAAATGTATTTGTATGTGGGTGTGCAGAGCTGTTGTGTCCAGCAGGAGGGTTGATGGGGTAGAAGGAGAGGAAAACATAATCTTTTTGTGCCTCTGGCAAGTTTCCAGGAGTGGCTCACCCTGACTGGATGGGGTTTGTTGTTTGTGGAGCAGGGGCTGCTGGAGAAATGCCATGGCAGCCAGTTCAGCCTGTGTGTCTCACAGCAGTGCATGGAAAAGGCATGATCCTCATTTATTTCTGTCAGGGATTAGGGATGTCACAGAATCACAGAATCACAGAATGTGTAGGTTGGAAGAGACCTTCAAGATCATCGAGTGCAACCCAGTCCTAAGACCTCAACTAGATCATGGTGTCAAGTGCCACATCCAGTCTTTTTTTAAACACATCCAGGGATGGTGAATCCACCACCTCCCTGGGCAGACTATTCCAATATTTAATCACTCTTTCAGTGAAAAACTTCTTCCTAATATCCAACCTGCATTTCCCCTGACGCAGCTTAAGACTGTGTCCTCTTGTTCTGTCAGTTGCTGCCTGGAGAAAGAGACCAACCCCAGCTGAGCACAGCCACCCTTCAGGGAGCTGTAGAGAGTGATAAGGTCACCTCTGAGTCTCCTTTTCTCCAGGATAAACAACCCCAGCTCCCTCAGGTGTTTTTCATATGGCTTGTTTTCCAATCCCTTCACCAGCTTTGTTGCCTCCTCTGGACACGCTCAAGCATCTCAAAGTCCTTCCTGAACTGAGGGGCCCAGAACTGGACACAGCACTCAAGGTGTGGCCTCACCAATGTCCATTCTCCCAAGGTTGAAGTTGTTCTTCATTCTCATCTTCTTTTTCCTTTCCTTGTTGAAAGATTCAGTGTTGCCTGTGGTACCCTTGTTCCCTGCATCCTTTGCTAGCAAAGATACGGAATGGCAGAGCCCTGATCCCAGCCTGAGGTCTTTCCTGGCATACCCAAATGGAAGAGGCAGTTTTTCAGTTGTCATTCAGCTACCCTTTAGATTGTTTTCCAAAGGAAAAGGAGGAAAAATTGGAATTTCTAGTAAAAGGGAGAGCAACAATATTCTTCATTACAATATTCTCAGAACTTTCTTTGTCTTACCTTCCCTTGAGATGTCTGGAAACATCTCCATGTCTCAGGGCTGCCTGAGCAGTCCAGTGAGGTGCCTGCTCACAGTAGGTACAGGAAACAGCACAACCTGCCAGTCCCTCCTTGCAGAGCTGCCAGTTTCTGCCCTCAGCAGGAATGTTTGCCGTGGATGTGTGCAGCATTCCCAACAGCTGCCAGCGTGACTCCACGGGTGCTGTTAGGATGGGAGGGAGGGCTGGCAGAAGGAATCGTTTAAAAAAATAATTCAGGCAGCTCCAACTATCTCTTGTCACAAAATCTGCTGCTCCAGCACAGGTCATTGGGAACGATAGGAACCAGCCTTGGGAGAGCACAGCTCAGCACTAACTTCCCAAGGGAGAAGCTGTTGGTGCTTTGTACCTGCAGGGCTTTTGTAAAGCAATACCCTGTGCTCAGTCCATCATCCTGCTTCCCGGTGCTAATAGTGACAGAAATATTGGGATTGACATGCCATGGGTATGTTCCTGTCCCACTGGAAATTGGAAATGTCTTCTGCCCCGTGGGAGCCTGCAGGTGCTGGATGTTGCTCAGTGCAGCTGAGGTCAGGTCACCTCTGAGGACAAGGGGCCAATTTTTCATTCGTTATCTCTGAAAACCCACAGGGAAACAGACCCCACAGAAGGTGTAAAACTGAAGAAACTTTGCTTCTGTTTCAGGCAGCTCTTCTGCTGTATCTCAAGCTTGCTACCAGCACTTTTCCTGTGAGTGTAGATGGGAATGATGTTCTTGAGGGAAAAGTCATAACTTTTTTTTCCAAAATAAATTAACAGGGCTTCTATTTTTTCTTAGCTGGGAGACAGTGAGAAGTTCTATGTTTCAGGAGAGAACTCTGAAAGTCTTGATTTTCAGCTCCCTAAACTTCCAAATCCATCTCCTGAGGATCCAATAAACAAGTGGCAGTAAAAATTTCACATCAAATAGATGCAATATATTAATTTAAAAACAAATCCTTGTACTTCAGATGCCGGGCTCTGATTAAAACTGATACGATAACAGTGGTGAAGAAACCCAGGGTTCATTTCAGCCAACACGTGGAAGGATTTGGAAAGCATTAACTCATAGCTGGAGCCCCCAGGGCATACTGAGCCTTTCTGCCTCCAGTGGTGCCATTTTTTAGCAGAAGGAACAGCTTAATTTGACCCTTATCTTCAGAGGCTTAAGCAGGAATTTGGTCTGAGAGGACTGTGCAGGTTTCCTCACCAATCCTTACTTGCTGTGTTTTACGAGTCCGTGTGATGATCCGGGTGTCTCCATGTGGGCTGTTTACAGCATGATCACAAAGATAAATGAAACATGGTTAAAGCTGTTAAATTCCAGTGTCCCCTCATTGCATGACAAGTCATGAACTCTATCGAACCCAAAAAAAAAAATTTGGAAAGGAAAGTGATCTAAAGTGCATCTCTTCTACTAAAAGCATGTCATAATTTCAATGAAAATACTTTCTGTTATTGATTTTTGTATCTGTTTCTGAAAACTGAACTTAAATTGTTAATTGTTGTATACATGCTAACTGAAAAAAAAAATAATCTCAGTTCTGAAACCAAAAGAGATGTATTTAGATCATCAAAAATTTTTTTTCATGGAATTCGGAAATAAAGTTTTAAAAAAAGAAAACCCACTAAAACCTGCCTCAAAACCAAAGTAAACCCAAGCAAACAACAAAGCAAATGCTCCTCTAAACTTATTTTTTCATCTTTCTTTCACTCTGGGGGAGGAAATTTTGCGAATCCACTCTGAACTCAGGAAAGGGAGGTACTACCAAGATTTCTGAGCTGAGGGAAAATACACAAGGTAAAATACAGTGACATCCAGACAATGCTGTGCTCAGTCACCCAACTTCCTTGGAAGATGCTGCTCTCCTCCAGGTCACAGCAGTGGGACTGGATGCAGAGCACCAAAAGGCAGAATTTACAAAAAAGCGAATACAGACAGGCATTTGAAACTTTTTAATTTCAAATTCTCTCTGTGTGTCAAAGCATTAATGGCTGGAGTGTTTCCTTCTCATTTTCACTGAGAAGATATTTGCTTCTTCTGATGACTCACTCGGATTACTGCTTCCAGAACTGAGCAAAGGTGAAAGGATTTGTTCTGTCTTTTCTAATTCATCTGCTGAGCATGTTTGTTTCTAGAAAACTTGCTCGCTGAGTAGCATTTGCTCTACTGTATTACAGTATTCTCCTTGTTGGACTCTTTTTGCAGCTCAGTCCCTGGTATGAGATTAAAAGTTTTAAGTGACACCTAATGCCCTGTTAAGTTGCTAAGTCCTGCAATAGCATCTGGAAATTATATCTGTCTCTCTAGGTGGATTCTTGGAAGTGAATTCACCATAACTGTAATTCCCCCTTTGCTTTCCTTCCCAGTTTACGTCCTTTGAGACCTGACAGGCAAAAGTAAAGACAAGTTATGAGACAGTTGATGTAAAACCTGTGTACATGTAAATCTAAGTTACTGCACATAAAAGGAAGGAAAAATCAAAATTAGAACAGTACTGGCAGCTGTGTGATAGGAAACCTGGAAGGTTTTTGTTCCATCTTGCATTGGAAGCATAAAACAAGAAAATTGCAGGTAATAGGAATTTTGATCCAGGCAATGAAAACCAGAGATGTACAGGGGAGAGAAGAATGAGACTAAAAAATTAGTGAATAATCCTATTTCTCTGAAAGGAATTAGCTTGATTAATATTACACAGACAGAAGTTATTACAGTTTGTAAAGGGCCAATCTGTGGACAAATGTTTCAAAAAGAGCTAATATTACACAAAAGTTGTGCCTGAATCTCTGCATCAAAATAACACTTCCATGTTTATACCTCAGAGTCACTCATTAAAGTTTGCCAGAGTGTTTTGTGTGGGTCGGGAATAACGATTTCTGAGAGTTTTGTCACTTTAAAATACATACAGCTGAAACTGCCTGGAGAAATATTGGTTGTAGGTGACTGCTTATGAAAAGGTTTAATAATTCACATTCTTTATGTAATATGTTATTGACTATTCATTTAACCCACACCAAGGTGGAGCAGCTGATGTGGCTGGAAGCCATTTGGATCCCACCTCTGGAATGGAGGGAAGGATTTACATCTAATCCCCTGCATCTAAACCAGAAAACACTCGACTTCAGGAGCCAGGGCAGCAGCGCTTTGGTCGTGGTGGAGGAAGCTGGGGCATTACAGTGCTCGAGGATTTTTATTATGGTGCTGCAGGGAGCAGTGCCAGGCTGGGTTTGACTTCTCACTTTATCTAAATTGTTCTCCAGTATTTCAACCTGCACTGTCTTAGTGCAGGAGCAGTAAAATCCCAAACATGCAGACCTCAGTACAATGCAGCCAAGCTCCATGTAAAGACTCTCAGTAAATCAGCCTGGCTGCAGCCAAACCACATGTAAAAGCAAGCTGTGAAACAGCCTCAACATGGCCAAACCACATGTAAAAGCACGCTGAAAGCCACCCTCCACACAGCCAAATCCCCCACAAAGCCACGGAGCAGGCTTTGGAATAACTCAACGCTGTGGAGAATCCCACCACACCAAGTCAGCTCCTCTCCCACCTTGGGTTTGAGCAGGCACACAGACCCACTCCCAAGTCTTGAGTCATCAGGTAGGAAAAGTGGCTCCAGAGTTAAACATGACATGGTGGATTTAGGATCAACCTGATCCACATTTGAAAGAGTTGAACATGCGAAAGGATCAAGCTCAGAAAGAGCAAAAGACTAATTTTTTTCTTGTCTGATTCAGACAGAACTGGTCTTGCTGAGTGATTGCCACTAATACATCCTACTAATGTCCCTGACCACTTAGAGGAAATCAGTCAAGGGCATAAAAAGCCCCCAGCCTGGCTCCTGTGATGAATCTTTCCATCCAGAAATGGGCAAGATGCAATTAGTAATCTCATTTTCACTTCTCCAGACTTCAAAAAGCCATTTTATTAGATGAGAGAGATAATAATGAGAATTGAGCCTCCAGTTTACCCATGTTTTGTTAAATTCCCATGCACTGAGCTTTTAAATGGCTTTTTGTTACACATTTCATGTATTAACATCTCTGCAGTTTCTAATTCATTAAATATTTGGGGGGGTCATGGACTTGTGAGACTCAAACACTTCACAGAGGAGTTCGGTATCATTATGTGCATTATGCAGAAGCATGAAATGACCTGTTCTGATGTTGTTCAGGAGGTCAGCAACAGGCCTGGACATGGAACCTGCATCTTCTGAACCCACATTACACCTACTGAACGTTGGTCTCAGTTTCTCTGCTACTGCAGAGAAAAGTCCCAAAAAGGACTGCTGTTTCTTGCTCCCTTAACAGAAATCTGGCAAACAAACCCTGTTTGGGGCAGTGGGTTTCTTACCCCAGTGCAAAATCCAGTTCTCTGGGAGCCAGGATTGTGCCAGGAAAGGCTGCTCCCAGGAGCTGGTAGAAACACATTTATGGGTGTGCTCAACCAACAAGGGTTCATTTGGCTTTTCCCTTTTGCACTGTTATGTTTGAACATGTTGCTGTTTGATATGCCAGGAGGGAGTTTGAGAACTGACTTCTGTAGGATAATCCAGGATTCCTGGCCTTTGGCACACAAAAGTTCTTGAAATCAGGGTCACAGCTTCCCCCTGTGGAAAGCAAAAAGGTTTGACTGGCTGAGGTGGAGAAGTTGAGAATATATCTAAGTTCAGGCTTTGCCTAGGGGAGAAAAAGTTGGATCCAGTGTAAGAGGCTATTAATCTACTAAAACCACTTTTAAATTTAAAAACTAATTTATTAAATCAATACACTTTTCATTTTCCATTTCCAGTCCCCTGGCTGAGCAATCTGTCAGCATATCAATGCCATAACTTATTTACACGCTTTGCTAAATCCTCTAAATGCAAGATTTGACATCTCATTTTTCTCTTACTCATTCCAAGCTCCCCTTTGCAATCGTGCCTGATTGAGCATTACCAGGATATACAGAAATGTGGAGCCAGACTGGTACTGAGCAGTACAAGCTAAGGTGCCTGGCTGCTTGCCCTGTTCTAGTCCCAAATATGAGCTATGGCCAGCTGAAAAGAGGGTTCAAGAGCAAATCTTAAAGCGTGATTTGTTGTCACACCTTTTCTACTCCTATGGAGAAAGGAGGATATGAATATGATGAATTCATCTCTCTCTCTCACAAGTTGGCACACTTGGTAGAGTCCTGAGAATAATAATAATATTATTATCATCATCATCATCATTATCATCATTATGGAAGAGTTGATATTTAAAAGCAGAACAGAAGTTCTCTGCAATATCTTAAAAGGCTTGTTGTTGATTCTGTGAAGTATCAGCCACTGTATTTATTGTTAACATGTGACACACTCATGCAAAATATTTTCTCAGGGCAGTAAAAATACTCAGAGCAATATATGAAATAAAAGAGTCCTAGGTGTAAAAAGTGATCAGGAAAATGTCAGTGACATTATAATTACTTAGCACAGCAACAATTCTGACTAGAGGGAAGAAATAGAGAACAGGGTAACAAGTGAGGGAGGGGAACTATTGTATGGAGTGGAAGTCCTGGGTAAAATCCTGAAGGGAGTTTGCCATTATTTGAATTGCGTTTTTTATTGTTTTAAGAACAGGAGGAAAAAAAGTAGAGAGGAAAAATGCACAAAAATGTAAAAGATTTGCTTTTGCTGTCTGGTATTATATTCTGTTCATTGCTGCACCAAGTTATATCTGCATGTGTGCTTTTACATCTGATGGTCTTTAAGAAAATATGAGAACTTAAGAACAAAAAGCCAAACAAAGCCCACATTTGCTCTTGCCAAATCTTATCTCTTTAATATAGAAGGATAATCATGAACACGTCCACTGAGTGGTTAAATATATTCCTTCTGTTTCTCAAATTATACTTCATAATTAGCTTTTAACTATCTCCCCCAGCACAAAATCAACACATATAAGTATTTCCTTCTGCTTCATGAAGCTAAAGTCTCTGCAGATCATAAGGTAGATCCCTATCTCCCCAAACACTTGTCACTTCAATACTCCATCACATTGCTGTGGATAGAATTAGATTTTGCCACTTGCTATTCAGTGGGAAAATCTTCCCTGGACCTCAGCGAACGCTCCCAGCCTGGGTGTGCTTTGGCAAGGTCAGACTGAAAACATCTCTCCACACTTACTTAAAGCAAGGCACGGCTCAAACCCTGCTTTGTCCAGCTGTCAGAGGCCTGAAGTGGGAAGTAGCTGAGGCACAAAGACAGAGAGATTGATCAACTGCAAATACGTCCATTGGAACTTGAGGGCTGAGGTGTCTCGGGATCCTTCTCTCCAGGCTTTTCAGCAAGCATCCCTGCCAGAAATTACAACAAACACCCATGCTTTTATTAGCCCCTTTGGTATCTAATAAGGCTGGGTTTGACAGCTCCAGCTTCTGGATTCCTGTTGCAGCAGCCCCCTTCTGCTTGTATGCTCTTAAGATAGGAGTCCGTGGTGGTGGGACCTGTTAAATACAGAAATACTGGAAAAAATGGGCTCAGAAATGTCTCCTCTTCAGTGGGAGGTGGGAAAGAACATCTAATTGAGCTACTCTACTGCTCTCATGAATCCAGGAGAGAAAAAAACCCATGAGATAACTTAGGACTTTAGAGAGAGAAAATGTAGGAGTTCAGAGTCACTGTTTGAAGGCACTGTTCTGTCATGCTTTGCACACCTCAAACAGATTCAGAAATTAAGGCTGTACCACCCAACCACCCCCCAAAATCCTGAAATCTGGTAAAAGGAGCAGAACCTGATCACCAGTTCTTGGACAAGGATTGTAGAGCCAGCACAGAGGAAATTTTGTTTCCTGATTTTGTGAACTGAAAAGATGAATTGGGGATGAAATAAATAGGAAATTCCATGAAAACCCATGTTCAGAGTGTTATGGAATTCCTCAGGGAAAGAGGACATGATCTCTATTTAGAGTGATTCTTTGAACTACCCCAGCTGAGGCCTAGCTGAGGCCTGGTCTGAGGCCTTGAGGCCTGTGACGCAGTTAAAATTAGATATTAAGGTGTTAGGGATTTTAAAGGTTAATAGGTAGAGTTAGTAATAGACAGGTGGTAGCCACCTTAAGAAGAAGTTAAATAATGCATGTTTACATTCCTTTGTATGCTGTGTGCCAATGGAAAAGCTGCTGAATTTGTAAACTATCTAGAAATGTATATAAGCAGCCATTTTAGATGAAATAAAGGAGAACACAGTGGTAACCATATTGGTCGGATCATATGTTGCTCTGGCTCAACCTCTCCTTATCTTAGGGCCTCCCTGCAACAGCAGAGAACTTTCTGACTGGCTGCAAGAGGCTGTCAAAATCAGAGTAAAATTTTACTTTCTTAGAGCCCCCAAGTGCCAGATCATAACTTAGGATTCTACTTGGAAAGTGGAGAGATGCCCTGAACTTTGAGTCAGGAACAAGTGAAAAGCACCAAAAGTATAAAAACTGTGGTTAGGAGTGTTCTCCCCCATTTTAAGGCATCCTAAAATCATCAGTGATCTTGAGAAAGAGAATTTATTTTACCTTAAACTGTCCAATTTCTCAGCCAGTCTTCAGTCCTTAGGGTGTGCCCTTTGCCTTCATCCTTATTTCTTGGACAATCTGATCTATTTGCCTTTGGGGCAGATAACCTCCAAATGTTGGCACTCAGGGAAAATTGCATGGATTTGCTTCCAGAAGGGAAAATGCCCAGATAACAAGGAAGTGCTTTTGAATGCACTGACTCCAATTATCCCTGCTTCTTTTTAATATCTCTTCCATTGTTTCGTAGAGAATTAACACATTTCCAGAAGTATTTAATGACCTCATTCTTATTCTTGAATGGTTTTACCTCCAAGTCTGTAAACTTGAATATTGGGTACCCCTGAAAACAATTGAACCCAAGACTGCCAGCTGCCTGGAGACTGCTTTATTCTGTGTGTCTCACCACCAAATATTCTGGAAAGATCACCTCCACATCCACGAGAGATAAGGGATAGCTTGAAAGCTCTACTTCACAGTGGTGTTCTTTATAGTACTTCCCTCAGTGGCAGGCTTGCAGCAATGTTCTTTTTTTTTCTTTAAAAAAAAAAAGGTAATTAAGACATTACATCAATCAAAAAAGCTAATCAGAACAAAATGCTGATTTCTGTCTCCTGTTCTGTTTCTCTCTCTCTTTGGAGAGTAGTTGCTGATATGTGTGCTGGACTTCTAATCCTTTAATGGGGGCACAGGCTTTTGAAGGCTCCCTCTCAGAGGTGCTATTACCAAATATATGCTTCTAATTTAACTTCTCATGCCGTATTACAGTAGCCTGAAGCAATTTTAGGTGTTGGGTTTGTGAGAAAAGCCCAATGTTGATGTTTATCAGATGACCTTTTAAAGGGTAATGTGGGGGTTATCCATTGGCATGATTAAGACCATATGTAGGTGACTTTTCCCAGGCATTTCTTCCCGCTTTTCAAAATCCCATCTATTTTTACCCAAATTCAGCCAGGTACCTTTCATCTCTGGTATGTTCATGGGCATGACAAAATGAGACTGAAGCAAAGCATTTACTCCTTTGGAGTAATTTCTATTAGAAAAGTCAGGAAAATTTTCATGCATTAATATCTAGTGTCAACACAATGTTATTGTAGATAAATTCCGACTTTCCTTTAATTTTGACCCTTTCAGATATTTACAGCAATGTTCCTTTCCCTCCTCTGCTGAATTGTCCCTTTTTACAAAGACTTCTTGAAAGACTGTGGAGAAGTGACTTTTCTCTGTGAAATTCAGCTTTTAGTGACCTTGCAAGGATGTCTTCCTATGAAGCTGCTGAGAGACAGGGATTTGAAGAATCCATTCTCTGTGACACAAACAAAGACAGAGAACAAACCTCTCTTGATGTTTTGCCTGTGAGAGTATAATTTTTGCCATTTTGGAAGCTCAGTATTTTCCTCATGGCTCATCATTTTGGTAGAGACCAGTTGCCAAAGTTTCCTGCAAGTCTTTGAGAATATATTATTAACATATATTGTGTTTTTTCATTTTTGTGGGCGATTTTTGTGGGGGTTTATTTGGTTTGTTGTTGTTTTTTTTCAGACTGAAGATCTTTCTGTTACTGGATCTCAGCACAATCAGCTGGGATTGCTCAAAGAGATGCCATGGGAAGATTCACTGCAAAGCACAGGTGGAGCTAAAAAGGTGAACCTGGTGATTAGATGTGAGCTAGCGAAGTGGGTGATGAGGCAGGAATTCACAGAAACTACAAACTCTCTTAGGAAAGGAAATAGGGCAAGCACCTTATGAAGACTTCAGGTTTATAAACTACACTTGAAAGGATTTTTTCAATGGATCAGGACTTTGGTTCCTGTAAGTAGTTTTTATGAGTCAGTATTTTGAGGTAAGGTTACAGTGTGGAGTGTCTAAAATAAATGCATCTTGGAGCAGTTCAGTATTGAGAAGCTGGTGATATTTTAAGTTTTTCTGCCCCAGATTTGCAGTTTATTGTTGGGAAGTACTAATTACTCCTCTGCCACCAACCATCCTAATGCTGAGACATACTTAGGAGATACAGGTGAGAAAAAAACCTTTAAGCCCCAATATTCCGTATGTGTTGCCTTCAGAAAGAAATTAGGAGAGAGGTATGTGTGATATCATAAAAGACACTAATAACAGAGAAAAAAAAATCGTTTCTGCTGATGTATTATAGGGTCTTTTAATTAAAGGCCTCCAAGCCTGGGGTTGTTCATGGCTTGACTGTTCCAGAGGACTTGGGAAGCTTTCAGGTTTTGAAAGGGTTTGTGAAGGTGCAATAACCATGGAGGCCAGCAGTCAGGTTTTGCCTTTTCCATGGCAGTTACAGTAGCTCCTTATCTGAGAAAGCATTGCACAAAAGTTGGGACTTTGCTGGAGAACACTCAGGGATCTCCCCTCAGCCCAAATGTACAAATTGTGTTCAAATAGGGTGGGAATAGCTTGTCCATAAATTCTGGTAATAACAGCCGTGAATATTATCTCACCAGTTGTACTTCCCTCCCTGCTTGTGTTCCCCAGTAGCTTGAAAAAGCTATCACCCTAACATTTAGGGTGGGATTTAACATGGGAAATTGGGCTCCTTAATGTGAAAGAAGGCTTTGAAAAACTCAGCCTTAGCAAACAGCAGCTAATAATAATGATAACAGTAATAGAGATAAGCCAATTCATATCTCCCCACCCAAAATATTTATCTGGTGAATGAGTTAATTGTAATTTGTTTTCTGATGGGTGGGTTGGTAGCCTTTTGCTTTGTGACAGACCCAGAGGAGCTCTCGTGCAGCCGGATGCCAAGAATATGTGTTATTTCATATTCTGGTATTTGTTTTGGGTTTAAGGTGGTGAGAGGAAATTCCCCAGCAATCAGCCCTAAGTGGTTTTGCAGTGAGCTAGTCTTTCAGTGCTTGAACATCACTTAGTAGGGGAGGGGGGAAAGAAAAAAAAAATCCCTTTATCTGCTTCTTGTGATTCAGAAATTTGCCATATATCTAGAGAAAAGCATTAAAAAAAAAAAAAACTATAAAAACAAGCAAGCCCAAACATTTGAGCGTACCCAAATTAATTCTGGTGTCATTTCATCTGCCTAATTGGGCCTAAAAATAGCCTGTGGGAAGGAGGACCAGCAGCCTTGAATGTCTGAAGCAATTTGTATCAATTATTTCCCAATGTACCAGTCGCGAGTGAAAGCCCTTGCCTGAGTGCCTCCATTAGCCAGGTGTCAGAGCTCTGTGTTTTCATTCCAGGCTTTTCCCTGGGAACAGGCTGTGCGTGCACCAAACAGCACCAAGGAGGAACTGGAGCCTTGGCAGGACCAGGAGGGTGCCCAGAGCAGCTCTGCAAGCAAAGTGAGCGCCTTCACTGCTCTGTCATCACCAGTCCCTGAGAGCAATCACCACCCACCAACAGTTCCTTGAGATAAGGCCGAGCCAGCTGGGAGAAGAAAGCCTTTGATATTCCCTGCCTTGCTGAGTAAGTATGCCATAACAATAATACTTTGAACTTTTACAGCACCTTTTCATACCAGGGGCTGAGTGCTCCACAAACATTCATTCCCCAAGACTCGTACCACCCATTAGAGGAAACCATTTACTTTTTTTTTTTTAACTTTTTTTTTTTTTTTTTGCATTGTACCACTTTCTCAGGCCAGACCTTCCAAAAGAACTCAATGCCCATTTTGCCAGCACTGGAGAAATTATTTCCTTTGTGTTGCCACTTTGGCCAATATCAGTAATATTTGCTCAGGTCCTGCCCCAAAATGCTTATAGCTAGACTACTTCAGGTCTGCAAAAATTGAGCTAAAAAACTTGTGAACTGCTTTGGCTCCTGCTTACAACCCTCAGAGAACCCTGATGAGAATGTTTTTGAGAAAGCAAAATTCCATCAACCCTCCACCCAGTTTTAGTCAGACCCTTGTGTTGTCTGTAGCCAGGTTTCTTTTTCAGCTGATGTAAAACCTTACAAGAAAAGTAGATGCATTTGTTTTGTTCATCAGAAGTATTTTCTGTAATGCTCTTCTCTTTGGAAACAGAGCAAGAGCATACTTGCCTCAGACACAGACATACCATAGATAAATAAAAAGAGAGATGCTACATCCCAGATAGGCACTGTATTGTGCTTTGCTACAGCAGGCAACAGGATTAAACTTTGATTTTCATCTCCTGTCTGCATTCTCAGTGAGAAAATACAGTCAAGGCCAATTTTGTAGCTGATCTATCTCTATGGAAAGTTGATTTTAAAGTGGTGCCAAATGCTAGTGAAGAATCACAGTTCAGGTTTTCACAGTGACAATAACAGAGTCTTGCAGGGAGGGTGAGCCAAGAGTGCACTCTGCAGCCCAGAGGAAAATAGAGGTGCCTTCCAGTCACTGGTCCATTTGGGGAGTGCACACATTTAATTTTCTGAAAGGACATCCCCTGTACAAGCACAGTGTTCATCTCCACCTCTGCCCCTTGTCTGACCAGTGCATCCAAAAGGTAAAGCCTTGACATGGAATACGGCATCTGAGTCCTGCTCCAAAGTCAGACAATCCTCTGATGCCTTCAGCTCTCATTTCCCCTGATGGGACTGAAAATCAATAAATCCTCTTTAATCTGTCTAATTATGGGGCAAAGGAACTATGTTAGCTGGAAACACAGCTATCAGCTTATTCCTCTTCCTAAAGTATGCCAAAGTCTTTGGTCATCCAAATCCCACGAATCTGAGGCAGATAATTCATACACTTGTTGCAGTGACCCCAATTGCTGAAAATAGAAATGTAAACTTCAGACATAGGGTTGCTTATCCAAGCCAAGTTTCTAATCTTTTGAGATTTGCCCGTCACAAATCATAAATGCAAAGTGGGAAAAAGGGGGAAATTTGGAGTGATAGAGCCAAGCTAAAAGCTATCAAATATATCATCTCTTCAAGTAAGGCTGGAACAACATGGAAATGGGATATAGCCTGATGATCGGTTGAACTTCCTTTAACATGTACCCCTGGGAGAAGAGAGAGACACTAAAGCCCAAATGTGGAAATAAAAAGAAAAAGAGAGACAGGCAGACAGGCTGAAGAAGCAGAACTGTTTGACCAGTCTTTGAACTGCTGGAAAGACGTGCCCCCCCAGATCACTTTCCTAACTTTCTAACTTTCCCTGCAATTCAGCAGCTGTTTCTCTCGGCTCATGTCTGAGGTGGCTGAGCACATAAGAATAACACTGACGGGGGGGTGCAGGGAAGGTGCTAATCTTTTGCCGTGTGTGTAGGTATGTAATCACTTAGCAGATAATCTCAGCCTCTGTAAAGACAGCCATTCATCTTAAAACAAAGACCGAACTCGCTGCTGCCGGCAAGCTCTGATCAGTTTATAATTTAGCTTTAGCTCTCAAAAAGTCCTCATCATTAAGGTGAAAGATACTGGATTTGTGTAAATCAGAATAGCTCCAACTTCCTTGCAACCCAGAGCATCAGTGTCCTCTGACTGAGCTTCTCTGTCGCTGCCACCACAGGGTGACTGTGTTCCCTCTGGGCAGGCACTGCATCGATAAGGCAACGGAAGGTGAAGTGATGGAAATCAATCTGCCTCTCATTAGTGGGATGAATAGAAGTGTTCTGGGGAGAGGGATCGATGAGAGGCTGAGGAGATGTGGTAAGAACTGGTTAAAAGAGGGATTGAAGAAGGATGTTAATACTTTTTTTTTTTTTCTCTGATAGTTTGGAATAAGCTTTGGAGGACTTTTGAATAGTGGTGTCTCAAATGAACAGTGTCATGTACACTCCAAGTATAAACACTGCTCGATAAAACCAGCTCAGGGGAGATGTTTTGTGTGCAGGTGCCTTTATGTTTTTGGAGATTTCAGAGAGTTTTAAAATAAGAACCACACATTTTCCCATAATGAGCACGGGTGTTTGCAGTTGCACTGGAACTGAGCCACTGAAGGCACACCAATATTCTGTAGGCATAAGATATGTGTGTGTTTATGTTTGCCTGTGCTCAGGCACACGCAGGCCCACACAAACAGCAGGAGAGCCACTTATACATATTTATTTCCCTTTTTCCTACTAGGTAGCATATTCATTTCTGTATTTGTAGCCCAAATTGCTCCCAAGAAGGAAAAAAGCGATTTGCCTCTAAGCAGAAATAGAGATGAGGAAATGTTTCACTCTGGATGCAGTGAGAAGTGTGGTATTGGAGCAGTTCTGGAACAGGCAGTGTGGACACAAGAAGAGGTTTTTTTCCCAGGCCTGAGCACCTTGCATTTCTCACAACACAAATATGGCATTGCTGCTTCTGGGACCGGGGCCAGCTCATTGCAATGCAGCACTCCAGAGGGAGGCAAGGCAATTTGCCACGGCACCTTTTCCATCTTGCTGCCTCGCTCACTGCTGCAGTTACAGATGGCCAACATTTGTGTCTTAAACATTTATCCTGCAAAATAGAGACTTTTGTATAAAAAGTATTTGGTGCACCAAAATATTTCCCTCAAATTTAAATTTTCATCCTGTTTCGGTCTTCGGAAAACATTTTGAAATTTCAGATGTTGTTTTTCCTTCTTTTTGTCACCTTCCTTCTGTCTCACGCTCTGCTTTCTGAATGCAGTAGATATTTCCCAAGGTTGAAGGATTTGATAGGAGGGTCATTTTCTCCTTTTTATTCCCACTTACTTTATTATTTTTCCAATTACTTAAGGCTTTTACCTATATTGTTAGTGTAGTGCATTAAAAGTTTGCCTAGCACAGGATATCAGCCTCCTATCACACCTCTCAATGAAATAGGTATAAGATAAAAACTTATATTAGAATCATCTTTTTTTCTCCTTTATTTGAAGTTTGTAAAATTACCAAATAGATGTAAAAATAGAGAAGCATTTCTTAAAATTTTGACATTGAGGCTTTTCATGCAGTCAGTGGCAGATGGAAACTATTACTGGGAAAGAAACAGAAGTGAGAAATTTTACAAATTATTTGGGTGAAGAAATACAATTTGTCTCAATTTGAACTCTGAAATATAAACAACTTCAAAATTAAATGAGTGTTTAGAAAACTCCACTTCTTTTGTCTGTGCCTTGTACATACAAGCTGAGGGCAGGGTCTAGATGGGCTTTGGCTGAAAAGCAGCATTTTAAATTCACAAGACACCAAGAAACCTCATCTCTTCACACTTGGGTTACATCCCAAAATCAGACCAAAAAGAAAAAGCTTTCAAACTCCTGGTGAGCTGGAATTTCTGAGAATATTTTCTTCTGAATACAGCAGAACATGTTGCTCCTAAAACAAAGCCTGTCTGCTCAGAGCTCCAGATTCCTAGGCCTGCAGCAGTCCTCAAGGAATCAAGATGTACATGTTTTGTGGCTGAGTGTATTTGAGATGTCCCAGTTTATTTTTGACAGGACTTGTTGCCAGGCTCAGTGTCAGCGTCTAGAAATTGAGATGAGGTTCTTCAGCACAGTGAATCTGTATTTTACATCTTAATTTGGCTTTCTCAAAAAACACCCTGGAGTGGGTGGACTTTGCACCTCTCAGCTTCAGGTAGCCAAGATTTTGTTTAAAGGTTGTGTTAGAGCTTTGGACCGATTTCAAGGCTCACCCTGAATCCCACATGTGTCTCGTGCTTTTTGCTTGTGGGTTCAACGTTTTCTAGTGACCCAAACTAGTTCAGGTCCTGCAGAGGTACAGCGTGAAAAGGGATGGGCTCTGCATGTCCTTCCAAGAGGTTTGTAATATTAAGGAAAAAAACTTATTACAAGAGAAAGAATATATACAGGGATGACAAATAATTTACTCTCGCAGAGTATAAACGACGTGTTTATTCCCATGCCGAGAAATGGATCAGCTGTTTCACTAGGAAGGAACCTGTCATAGGAAGCCAGGTTTTTATCTGTCTTCCAATGACACCCACGGGTGAAGCTCTTTGAGAGCAGTTCTAGGAAGCTGCTGTTGCATTTCTGAGCATCTGAATGATGGTTAGAACACCACGTGTACGAGGTGGCTAATGGCCACTGCTGCCAGGGTTTTATAAGTTGTGGCTGTCATCAGAAGTCGATGGGTTTTGGCCATCCATATGAAGATGGGAAAGGCTGCCAGGGGTCTGGCTCTGCCCATGGCTACACACAGACCTCCAAGAGCAGCAGGGCTGGGGTTAGGAGCACGGGTGGTCACCCTGGTTATCCCTCCGGGAGCGGGAACGGCGGCAGCGGCTTCGCCGCAGAGCAACGCGGGAGGAAACGCAGAACAATCGGCAGGGAAATCCAACCCAAAATAACGAGCTGGCCTTCACAAAAAGGAAAGGTCACCGTTTGAAAGCCACTATTTGAGAGCTGGGAGGGGTTAAAAAAGAGTGAGTGGAGGCGACTCAATGCCTCTGTGGTTCCAAAGAATTCCTTTTTTATAAGGAAAACAATGCAGGAGAACAATGTGGATACTTGCTGCGCTTTCGAGGCAGTGGATTTTTTTTTTTTCCCCTTATAGAAAATAAATTGGAACTGCTTCCATAAACAAGAGGCATTGGCTACAGAAGAAAGTGGGAGCTTTTGTGGAGATGTAAAAATAACCGAGAGTAAGCAGCTCACTGGCAAAGGGTTCCGTGTTCTCAGCATTGCGCGGAAAACACGACGCAGCCTCAGCGTTTGAGGAAGGGAAAGGCTACGAAAGCAGATTGGGAGACAGAATGTGGCAAACTTCAGCTCTGCCAGGCTTTGTTTTGGAAGCCAGTGTTTGATGATAGGTTACCTCATGATGGGAATTGGATTGCAGGCTTTGCCAGCTCTTTACCCAAACATCTAAAATCTTTCAAAACATTTTTTTTCTCCAGCAGACCAGTTTATTCCAACAAATTATACTACCGTGTACTGTGTCCCAACTCAGTCTGGTGCTTAGAGCTGCCCATAACTGAATATTCATGAGTTCCAGGCAAGCATCAGGTTTTGCTGTGCTCTTGCAGTACCAGGCAAATAAGTTTACCACCCAAACAAAGCACACTCAACCTCCCCAATGCATTAACCTCAGCAGCTTTAACTTTTTAAAGGCATTTACTTAACTTTTTTTTTTTCAGTTGATAAAGATAAAGCAATGTTGGTGGTGTTACCTGATTCCTGACCTCTCTAGTTACACTAGTGCCAGCATATCCTCTGCTGCTGGAGAGGGTTTTTGTACTGGAAAAGCTTATTTTATTTTTCTGAATGAATATAAACTGCCCAGTATGCCCAAGTAGACACTTGCTTTAGTAAAGAGAATTTGGTACTTAAAAGTAGGGGGGGGGGGTTATTTTATTTTATTGTGGGTGAGTCTGCAATGAGTTAATAGTCACAAAAATGTCAGTATTACAGCCAAAAGATCTTTGTCAGATAGATGTTGAGGAAAAAGATGCACTGGCTTTTCTGTACTAGCTAAAATGCAAGTTTAATTACACTCTACTGGTTTCACTTGGCCTAAATGGCTGTATGTTTCTTGATTTCCTTCTCCCATAAGAAATAGAAACTTGCTGATTAAAGGTTGAATATTTCAATATCGATGTCCAACTTTCCTGTTCCTTGTAGATGTGCATGAGTCTGCATGTTTTAGCTTTTCTTTGACTTCTGTCATCGAACATCTCTGAAGTTCAGAGTGACTAGAAATTACTTTTGGGATAAAAGTTTTGTCTTATGACATTTTTCTGGCAAATTGCTGGCTTGCACCAGTGAAAAGCTCCCAGCGACTGGCCATCTAAACCTACTCCACCAAGCTTTAAGCAGAGGAGGAACAATTGTAACCTGGTTTATTTAAGATAAACCTCATGGAATGAGGCAAGTAAAAGGATTCAAAGCCTCTGAGGGGCTGTTGTTACATTGCACAATAAGCCTGAATCCTGACCCTGGGTAGAACAGCCCTTAAATTCAAGATCAGACCCTTTGGTCCCCTCAAGAGGACTCTCCAGGGTCCATCTTTGGGGCTCCATGGGATGGACACACATCTGCAGCTGGGAAACAGCAGAGGAGCTGCACTGCACAACTGTTGGCAGAAAATTTGGGAAGAACTGCTCTGGTAAAATTTGGGATTCAAGTTCAGGCATCAGTGGTGATGTTAACACTGTCAGATTGGCTCACTCACTCTCTGCCAGGCTGCTGATGGCAGTACTGGAATTGTCTGCCTGGGGAGGTGGTGGAGTCACCATCCCTGGATGTGTTTAAAAAAAGACTGGATGTGGCACTCGGTGCCGTGGTTTCGTTGAAGTGTTAGGGCATGGGTTGGACTTGATGATCTTGGAGGTCTCTTCCAACCTAATCATTCTGTGATTCTGTGTGTGCAAGCCTGTGCTGAACAGGCAGTGGAATCACCCCAGAACACCTTCTCACAGCAAGGATGGAGATAGACCAATCCCAGCACGTGGAAATGGATCTCTCCAGCTGAACAGCCAGGAGAAGTGACCAGAGTGCATGTGAAGTGGCCTTCACATCTCCAGGGCTAATGATTCTTGCACCTTCAGAGCTACAATATCACTCAGCTTTTTCTTTCCTCAGGTTTTTAATCACCTCTCAAACAGACAAATGCTCCTCTTGGAGGCTGCCATGCCCTGTGCACTACAAAGCCTGGCAGGTGACCCAGTTGGTGGGAGGAGGGCAGCTGCACGCAGGCAGCCACCAGGAAAACATGGGACTTTCAGTGATTTCTGAAGCTTGAGGACTGGGAAGATGCCCTGAGTTAAGCAAGAGTTAACCACAGTTATACAGAGGCCTGGTTGTTATGATTTAAGTTAGCTTTAATGAATATCTGTAAAAGTAGGATACAGAGCATTGTGCAGGAGAAAAATAACTCTTTATGTAAGACACGACCTGGGGCATCATGCCAGGCTATCGCTTCCAGATTTGGAAGGATTCGGTGCTTTGTACAGCACGATGGAAAGTTTTGAAAAATAAGATTTCCTCTTCAGTGCAGGTCGGATGGGTGGCACCTGGCAGCTTGTGCACTGCTGTGTGCTAACCTGTGTGCCTCTCCTCCCCTCCCTGCTCCACAGGCACAATACAGAGCAGCAGGGAGAGCTGGGTTTGTCCTAGGAGGATACAGGAGCCATGTGTGGATGTGTGAGCTCCAAGCTGCAGCAGGACCCAAGACATCCACAGGTACTCTCAGAAACATGGGCTGTCATGGCTGAGACCTCAGGACCTGGCAGTGTCAGCTTGGAGAGCAACAGTGATTTCCAGCCTTTTCTTTTGTCTCCATTTCCAGTGTTCAATCAGTCTAATTGCTGCTGGGCCTTTGCCCATCTTGTTGTGAAATGCTTCAGGGGCTAGAGGGGGAAAAAGGGGAAAGGGAAAAGAAAAAGATCAAACTCTGGTCTAAACCTCAGGAGGAAGAAGATATCTGTCAAGACAAGCTCTTACCAGAAGAGGGATAAAGAATAGTTGTTTACTAAATCTTTCATCTCTGTAGCTAGTTCAAAGACATCTCACAGTCCTCCTCATTAGAAGAGCAAAGGAACAACAGAAGAACCCTCAGCCTAACCCATTAAAAGCAGTAGCTTTGTGCACTGTGGTGTGGCAGGCATTCATAGGTAGGATTTTTTTTCCTTTTGCATCTACCACCGGTAGAGGAAAGTTCTTTCCAAGGTGATAGTTCCACCCCTGTATGGAAATGTGAGCAAAGAGGAACTTTCTCAATCAGATTTGGGTTTATTCACAGCACTCGTAAACAGCGTTAACAAAGACAATGCGTGCAGGGATTGTGCCGTGGGTTACCACAAGTGATGGAGGATTTTAGGACGGTGAGAAGGCAGTTTCCCTTCCAACATACTGGTTTTTTTCTGGAAGAATTATGTGAGAGAAGAAAAGTTACAATAGCATTGCAGTTCCCTGCACGGAAAATTCACCAGGGAGGTGAAGCACAGCAAAGTGGTGCCGTTCACCTGCCCCACAACTGAGAGCATCAGTCAAGTGAAGAGGACTCAGCAGTTCCTCCACTTAGCAAACACAACAGTAATGTGAACCAATATCACCCTTTTCCAGACCACTGGCACGTGCTTGGGGACAATAACCTGTATTTTTTACAGCCAGGTCTTCTGAGCCACAGCTGATAGGACACCTCCTGCTCTGGGGTGGCCACTGCCCCACTGATCCCAGGGAAAACAAGTCACTGCAAAATTCCCACCTCAGATCCCACTGAAGCATAACTTTGGCTTTCAGGCATCTCCCCTGTGACCTGTCCCTTGTGTCCCTGCTGTTTGTGCAGGGGATTCATTATTAATTAATCATTTTCATATTTTTTTTTAATTTCTAAAGAATATCAGTAGAGTTTTACAGCCTTTTCAGTCCTCACCAAGCTTCATATGACACCTAAATGCTCATTTTCACTGCCTGAAGGTCTTTTCTGACCTGAATGATTCTATGAATGTGGCCTGTACTTCAGCTTAAGGGAAAAGCTACACATTGATTAAATTTCGGAGAAAAAGATCTGAACGTTCAGCTGTAAATTTATCTTGTGTTACGTCTTCCAGTTTCATTCATATCTTAGTTTGCAAATGGCAAAACAATGTTGTTATTTATTANTGTTGCTATTTATTAAAAAAAAAAAAAAAGAAGTAGTGCTCTCAAAATTTTGATGGAAAAACGATGTTGCAGGGGTGGTGATTATGGAAAATAACTCCAGCATCTTCTGCAGGGCCTGGGCAGAGTGAGGTGGAACTCAGCTCTGGAGCTCCCCTGATCCTTCCACGAGTATCAGCATCTGCAGCGCCTGGGATCCACAGCACAACTCTTTCCTCCGGAGCCCAAAAGCTGAGCCTACAGTTTCAAGCAGGATAATCACCTTTCCGAGGCAATAACGAGCACTTCCCAAGAGCAGCTGGTTGAGATGGCTCAAAAGAGATGACAAGAATGTGGTGAAAAATTTGGTCCATCAATCCAGCTTCTGGACGTGGTAGGGAAGCGACACCTTATGATAAAACACCAAACACGGTAATTTTTTATTCTTTGTGATTGTCTGTGCTCCCACTCTGATCACCCCTTTAATTGTTATTTTCCAAAAAGATATGTAGGAGAGAAATCATGTTTATTCAGAGAGAACCATCATTTTCATCTGTTTAAAATGCACCAGGCCTGTTTTAAGCCCTGCAAACACACCGAGAGCTCCGGAATTTGTTGTGCAGTTTTCTGCAGCACTGATTTTTTTTCTGTTGTACAGTAACCACGCCCTGGGGTACCAGGTGGGCTCAATAGCAAGAGTAGGAGAAGAAGCAGGCCTGGAAGATGCTTTGGGTACAGCCCAGCCAGGTTTTATGCAGCCCGCAAAGGCTGGCTTTGCACTACAAACCGGTCTGCTGTTGCCATCTGCTGGAAAAATCCCTAATGGATATTTCCAAACACGGGGAGGAAGGAGTATTTGCTCCTGGTACAGAAATACTGGGGGCTTTTTGGGTTTTTTAAGGCAGGCGTTTTCCCTGTAGATCTGTAGGGTCTGCCAAAGAGCAATGTGTGCACCAGGCTGTTACCACTCTGCACGGTGAAACACCTTCAGCCAAGGCCAGTGTAAGAGCAAAACAATTCTTCCAACAAAAGCCCTGCTACTAGAGAAGCAAAAAATTATCCTTCCAAAGGAAATCATCCTTCCTGTCTCTTACAACTCTCCTGTTTCATCACACCGTAGAATGGTTTGGGTTGGAAGGGACCTTAAAAATGACTTAGTGTCCTGGGCAGGGACACCCTCCCCTCGGCCAGGTGGCTTTGCTGTGCCCCCAGATCTGTCACCTGAGCTGGGCAATCCCCATTCCACACATATTCACAACAGAGACCACACAAACTTTTGCATAAGTAAAGTCCTAAAGCTCCTGTTCATCCCAACACATCAAATCTAGAATTTATTTCTTTCTGCGCTGTTTGCACTTATTTCTTTCTCAAACTGTCACGCAGGTAGAAATATTTCTGCAGCCTGCTCCTACAGGATTTTCAGAGGTATTGGCTGTCCTTTTCCCTCAGATATCTTTTCCTCGCAGCAGGAGTCTTCAAAATCCTTTCCTCCTCTTAAAGATCCTGTGGCTCATCATTCTGTGAAACGTAAGAGCACATAATAACACGGGGACAGACGAAATCTCTTCTGGCTTGCCAGCAGCCTTAAGCCGTTCAGGCTGCTGTTTGCCACAGGCATCCTCAGCTCCGTGTCATCGGGCCCCAATCTAATCTGCGAGGTGTAATTGCCATGGCATTAAATCCTTTGCTGCTGGCTGATCATCACCAGCTCGTAGGATTACACGGCTTGGAGCCAGTGCTCACAAAGGCAGGAAGGGTTTAGGAAATCCTGCTGCTGCTGCTGACAGGGTTTTAAAGTGTCCTGCTCAAAGGAGGAGTCAATGGGGTGTGAATCCTCCCCAGCAGAGCTGAGAATAACAGGACCCACGACAGCGACACTTACACTGCCTAAAAACTGCCCTGCAGCGTGCCTTGGAATTCCAGGACAAGGGGTGTTTAGGACATAAACCCTGGCCAGGGGTGACAGGGACTGTTTCAGGCAGCACAGGGAGTTGGTGCCACTTCACCTGGTGGAGAAGGTGTTAAAGTGAATCAGCCCAGACCCGCTGTCTGTGTTCACTGGCCTCAGTGACAGAGACAACTTCCACCTTTACCAACCTGTTTATTATTTAAATAACCTCTATTAACCTTCACGAGCAGAATTAAGCAGCTTCACTTTCAAAACTACCCTACACAGACCCCAAGCATCGACTGTAGCTTGGAGGACCTCTAGTATGGGAGAGGGAAGAATCTGCATCCTGAGCCATCCACACTCTCACTTGATGTG
This sequence comes from Cyanoderma ruficeps, assembly GCA_008694505.1. Lineage (NCBI taxonomy): Eukaryota > Metazoa > Chordata > Aves > Passeriformes > Timaliidae > Cyanoderma > Cyanoderma ruficeps. The sequence continues at coordinate 4,059,092 of VZDJ01000052.1, forward strand.
GAAATTGTAATGATATTATTAAGGCAAGCCCTCAAAATGTCTCTCATTGTCTTGCCATTTGCGAAGCCCGAGCTTGGCTTGTTCTAGTTAGATTTCTGATGTGGAGGAGCTGAACTGCCAACTCATATGGAAGTTTGTACTCACTGTGGAGTGACTTATCCTGTAAAATTTCTGTCATAGATTCCTGGAGCTCTGCTCCATAAAGAATGACATGGACTCATTGTTGGCAATTTTTGTTTTTGCAATAGTGCAAAAATGCTATTTTAATACTATTATCTAAAAAAGAAAATATTTTAAACTTTAAGTGATAGCTAAAATCATACCTGAAAGCTAGAAAGAGCAAATACGTATAATACTTCTCTCTCTTTGTAGAATTAGTTTTCATTCAAAAATATGCTGATGGGGATGTGCTTTTATGTATTTAGTGACATTTACAGATTCATTCTCCAGGTTTTTTCGAAGCATGGAATAGTTCAGGTTGAAAGGGACTCCAAAGATCACCTCATTCCAACCCTGCTGCCCTGGGCAGGGATGTTTTTCACTAGACCAGGTTGCTCAGAGCTTCATCCCAGAGTATCAGCTGGCCTTGAACACTTCCAGGGACGGGGCAGCCACAGCTTCTCTGAGCAACCTGTGCCAGCCAGGTGCCACAGGAGGAAGAAAACCCTTCCCATCTGGAGCAGAGGCTGCTGCAGCTTTGTGTAAGCTTGTGTCACTGAGTGTGTGAGATGGGAAGGCCCTCTCCATCGAGGGATAACAGCGCTAAAATATATTTTTCAGGAAAACCAGAACAATGAAAAACCAAAGCAGCCTTTGGTTCTTCCGGCAGATTTGGGAACAAATTGAAGGAGGAGAAGAGCTGGCCTGGTGCCACAGCTCTGCATGCAATGGGGATGGAGAAGCTGCAATAATGTGTCTTCTTGGCTGAGTCTTTAAAAATAAGGCACTTTTCTGTTGTTCCTTTTCAAGCATTACATAAAAGTTCCCCCTGGAAGTCCAAAGGCAGCTGTTTTCTTAGCAGAAGGAAGTCAGCAAGAGGCAAAGCAAAAACATCAGATAAGTCTGGATAAAAAACTTGGCTAACCTATTTTTCCCCCCGTCCTAAACAGCCAATTTTGAAGCACTCTGCAGAGATCTGCCTGGGAGGAAAAGCAGAGCCAACCACTGAAAACTGATATCTGAGCTCTGGTGAGGGCTGCTGCTCTCCCTGCCCTGGTGTGGGAACTCCTGAGCTTCCATTCCCTGTAGTGGGAGTGTTTCTCCTCTCATGCAGCCAACCTAGGGTAACAAGCAGGTGAGTTTTAATGAGATCTCCCAAGTAAGAAGTGATATGACAAAAGGAAATGGCCTCAAGTGGCACCAGGGAAGGCTTAGATTGGATTTTAGGAAAAATTTCTTCACTGAAAGGGTGATCAGGCACTGGAAGAGGCTGCCCAGGGAAGTGCTGAGTCCCCATGCCTGGAGATATTTAAAGGATGTGTAGATGTGGTGTTCAGTGACTTGGTTTGGAGGGGGCTTGGCAGTGCTGGGGCATCAGTTGGGCTCGATGACCTTAGAAGGCTTTTCCAGCCTAAAGGATCCTGTGGTTCTAAAAAGCCTTGGCCCCTCTAGCTCTAACACCACCTGGATGTTGACAAAATGAGGCTGGTCATAAACCCTGGAGGTCCCTGTCCCACAGGGAGAGGACAAGCCACTGTCACCTGCAGGGAGAGTGTTGTCCCCAGACAGCAGCCAGTGACTCCATCCCTGCCTGGGGCTCTGTGTGCACCCTTGGGGTGGACACCTGCCCTCGTGATCCCCTCTGGATCTGGGAAGAGAACCGGGTCATCCATCTGACAGCTCCAGGGCTTGCAGGCTTTGGGGCTTTGCAGTTGTAGTGCCTTGTCACAAGGTGGCAGGGACGTGACACTGCCTGGCACGCTCCTGGCCTCAGATCCTTGCTGCTTTCTTCCTTATCCAATATGGATTTATCAGCAATCTTCTGTCTTTTCTTTAAAACTGTCCTTGGGATAGTTCAAAATAGAGGGTAATTAGTTATTTCAAAGCCTAAATATTTCGCTTATTTGCACTCAAGGAAAAAAGACGGAAAACTGCTTTGCACCCTTCTGCCTGGAAATCACTGAGACATGGGGAAGTGAGGAAAGGGCTGGCCTGGGTCAGCCCCTGCTGAGCCTCAGCTCCGGCTGCTGCTGCTTCCATGTCAAACCCAAAAGCTGTCATGATCAAAAAGCAGGCAGCCCTTCTGTCCTGAGTCACAGGCACCATTCCTTCCTAAATAACTGAAGATGGGAAATCATCTTGTAGCTTCAAGAGGAAAAAAAATACATAAACTCCAGTATAGATGGGTATCTACACATACATTTCCTTCAACAAAGAACAAAATCTTTGAAATATTAAGTTATCTCTGGCTTCCTAGAGAAGATCCTTAACTCTGGGCTTCTGAAAGCAAATGTCTGTGCATTTATAGGACCATTCCCCTTCTTTTCATATGTCTCCCACAGTTAGCTTTTACCCTTCCACATGCCAAGAATTTTGTGGTTTTGCTGCTCTGCCCTCTCAAGGGTGTTGCCGGCTGTGCAGCGGGGACTGAAACCTTTGTCACCGCTCATCAAACATTTTCACACAGAATTCTACCTGCAGTGATAAAATTAGATTTGTGTTAATAAGCTGTTAATAACCATCGGGTAATTATTTAGTTTATCTCTGCTGATGGTTGTCTCTTTATGTTTGCCTGCCTGGCAGCCTTCAGGGACAGGGGATTTTCAGGTTGTTTAATCTGCAGTACATGCGGTGTGAGATTACTCAGCTGTCACTCTGCAGAAAACATCCCTCTCATGCAGCAGGAGGTATCCATAACAAATTGCTGACATCCAAATTCAGCTCAGCACAAATGGATGTGCAGGATGCCTGCTGCTCCCCAGCTCAGAACCAGACCTAGCTGGAGCAGAGGCATTGGCACAGCAGAAGAAAACGAGCAGAAAATGGCCCAAGTAGGGCAGATAACATTAGAAAATAATTCTTTCTGAGCTGCTGTTCACAAGCAAATATTTCCCCTTTTCAGCACAGTGCAGTGGCCCAAGCAGGGATTTTTTTGTGGGTCAGCTGGTTGTGCTCCTGCTTCATGCTGAGGCTCTGAGATTGACCTGAGGTTTACACTCCAATTTATTGGAACAGGGAATAATCAGAAGTTTTTCTCAGCTATCTAAAGCACAGACCCAAGTAAGCCTGAGCTCCTACATGCTTGCTATGAACTGAGATGAGTGTGTAGCATTGCAAGCTTGCAATTTATTTAAATACACTAAGGAAAGCAGTTCTGAAGTTCAAGGCAGGGTCTTAGTTGAGAGGGAGGAAAATTCCTTTTGTAACATGTGGCATTTCATCTGTGGAACTCATCACTGCAGGACAGCATTAGGAATGAAAGTGCAATAAGATGTAGAGTGAAATGGAGAGTCTGACAGGTGACAAGAGCATCCAATGCACAAGTGCACGGATTTTGCTCTTTGCTTTGGTTGAAACTCAAAGTTGTAAGGCATTTGGGAATGAGATGGGAAAAGTCTTTTTATCTGGTAAAATGAAAGCTAAGTGAACCTCAAGATGAATTGGTTTCAGAACAGCAGGTCAGGACGTTTCATTTTGAGAATGTAGGGACTCTGCCTTTCAATTGTTGTGTGCTGTTTTCTAAGCAGGGAATTTGACATGGGCCTGTGCAATGTTTCAACTGAAGTAAATCAATGTTTTCCAGTGAATGCAATTTCAGGCTAAAAAGTTCCTTTTGTCTTCAGTGCAGCTTTATCAGATTGAAACGGAAAATACTAAATAGCAAGGGCTATCTAATTGCCCCAAACATTTCCAGCTGGGAGCTGGGTTAAACTGGTACAGGGCTGAGTTCTTTCTGCCTTAGGAAAATACCTTTCATCATCCTCTGAGGTTGGCTACATTGAGGAACAAGGAATTGGATGTGAAAGATCCATTCCTGATTGCCACTCCTCACATCCCCATATCTGCACTGTAACTCTCCTCCTGGGCACCTCCTGGGGCCCTCCAGTTTGTCTCGTGTTTTGGCAAATTTTGGTCACATCAAAGGTCTAAGGAGTCCCCAGGTTCAATTCAGGTTTAACATCAGAATGAGCTTCCATGAGAAAAATCCGTCCCAGCTCTGCATCTCCTGCCAGGGAACAGCCTCCAGATCTCCTACAGGGCTCATGGAGGTGATTTAAGTTCCTGGCAAAAGCACATTTGGGCAGAATGGTCCACCACACCTCCTGGAACAACATCAAAGAATCTCATGGGGAAAAGCAAAGATCTGCTAAAATCTCTGTCTTCTGTGATGTTTGCTGTTTTGTTTTGAGCATGACAAATTTCTTAAAGTGTCTGCAGATTTCTCACCAGCCTGGACACACTGAGGTAATCCTGGAGGAAAATATGTCCTTTTACCAAATTCCAACAATTTGCTGCCAGGCTTGAAGTCCGAGACCTGAACTTTATGTCAGAGCCTGTGTGATGTATTAGTCAGGACAATTGATTTATTCCTTTGAAACACTGTGCTAAGCTATCACCAGCCACATTTTTCTCTGGTTCCCAGGAACCCTGCTTCTCTGGCTGTTCATGGCCATAGCAACTGGAAAACAGACTCTGTAGGAGAAAGAGCATCAAAGAATCCCCTCTGACAGTAAAAGGAGAGGAAAAAAAAACATTTGATACAGAAAAGCAAGGAGCTATTCAGGGCCAGGCCTGAATCCAGTTTTCAGGGAGAAATTTTCCACTAGAAGACTGAGACAATCTAGGGCAAGAATAACAACAAAGTCCACAACATTATTTGCTTTGATGCTTTCTGCCATAAGCCCTTTTTTTTTTTCCCCCCCCACACTTGCCTTCCACCCACAATTTTTCACAAGTCAGATTCTTGCAGGTACCAGCATAGCTGAGAATCCTGCTGGGAAGTTCAGTGCCCTGGACAGCCAGACGGCTGTGCTGGGTGTGTTTATTTCCACAGAACAGCTTGTCAGTTTAACAAAGACAGCAAAATCGGGGAGAAAAACATGTCACATGCAGCCACCATGTGTGTATAGCACATCGAGGAGGATCTCATTGCTCTTTTCCTTCAGCAGTGTAGGTTTAGCCCACAGCTCTATTTTCACACTCCTAAAGCTATGTTAAAATCATTGAGGGGTCAGCCACAAGCCTGCACTACTAAATTCACCTTTAAACACAGGCTGTCAGCTCTTCTGCATTCCATGAGGGTGGCAAAAGCACCTCTAACAGCAGCCTACTGTTTATGCATAATGCAAAAATGGGCATTAAAAAAAAAGAAAGGTTCAGAGAATAAAAGCACACTTTTTGTCAGAGATCATGTTGCCACGTTCCAGCCTACAGCCATTTGCAGCTGAGGAGTAAAGCTCCAACAATACAGTTTGTAGGGAAAAAATTGACAGACCTTCAATTTCAGCCACTCTTGTTCACCATACAGTGAATGCACTAATGCATCTGGTCCATTTAGAGAAGGCATTGCCATTTTTCTTCCATTTATTAAAAGAGGAAAGATGGGAGTTTGCAAGGCCTGGCTCAGCAGACCCCAGGCTTTAGGCAGCTGTAATTCAGCACTGCAGCAGATCACAGCAGCACAATGTTCAAACCATCCGGATGGGGCCGGAGTTTGGGATCCAGAGGCTGGGGACAGGCGTGCAGAGAGGGATAGATGGAGGGAGGGCTGTTGGGCAGCCTGATCAGGGCAGATTTGTTGCCACCACAGAGGGGTCAGCACGAGCCTGGTTTAAAGTCCCAGCTGCTGTAACATGGCCAATGTTCTCTGTCCCTCGGAGGGTGTGTGTGTCCTGAATTGCTCTCTGTTGAAATCCCCGCATCCCTTAGGATTCCTCTGCACTGACACTTGGCTTTTCTTCGATCACTCCCCCTCGATGCTTTCAGATTCGCCCTGCAGCATCTCAGCTGAGTGTCCTTGGGGAGAGGCACACATACAGCAAAGGAGCTTTGGCTGTGGGGAGCACAGGAATTCTGTGAATACAGGGACAGCCACACAGGCAGCCCTCTGCCGGCATAGCAGGAGACAGGACAGCTATGTCAGAGCCACCAGGCCGTGTTTTTCACCCAAACCCTTGCCCCAGGGGATCACAGACAGCTCAGGCTCTGTGTGAGGAGCCTGGTGGTAATGGGAACGCTGACCTGAGCGATGCTCTGCTGTCCCTGCAGGCCAGGCAGGACCTCAAGTTTTTCAGAGGGGGTCCCAAAGTTAAATTCGTGGTTTGGAATGTTAAGTGGGAGTGATTAACTGCATAAATACTGGAGGGCAGGTCTCACATTTGTGTTTGGTTGTGAGGACTAAACAAAGCCTCAGGAGCAGCAGCAGCAGCTGCCTGGCTTCCTTAGGCTCCCATCATTTGAGGATGAGCCCAGCCAGGGCCAGACTGCTGAACAGGCATGGCAGGAATTCTGCTTGAGCATTGATTGTGTCATTGAAGCTGGGCATGTTTTCTCCTCTCCTTGGTTCTTCACAGCCCTCACAGGAGAAACATTGCTTCTTTTCCACAGGTGGGGAAACTGAGGCATGGAGATTTTGCAGCCAGATGACCTGAGTAGCTTCCATCCAAACATCAGCCCCACAAGCTGAAAGCAGCTCTCCAGCAGCATGGCAAGCTCAGAAGTGCATGGAGCCAGTGGCACAAACATGTGCTTAGCATCTCTTGTAGGTAATAAGCGTTTTGTCTATGATTTTCTGCTTTTGCTGAATTAGTCTTCTTGTTCTTTTAATTTTAATTAGGAATCCCGGTGGGAAAAGCTCTGCAGCAGCTCCAGTCACAGCTGGCTGGGCACCTGGCTTGGTGAGCTGGCGGAGTTCAGTACCTGCCTGCAAGCAGAGGCTGCCAAGGTTTTGCTGTGCAAGGTTTTACTTTTTGTTTTTGGAGGCTCAGATCTTATCCAGACAGAACTTTGGCCAGTAAATGAAAGGCAAAACTGAGGGGTTTCTGCTTTGGCTGTTCTGTGAGATTTCTAACCTTTAGGGGAGAAAATCTAATCTCATATTTATTGCAGAAAACCCCACAAAATCTAACTTAAGACTCTGTTCATCCACATGGGGCAGCTGGCAAAGGCTGCTCCTCTGCTTTTATCCTGGATGTCGCTGGCAGTGCTGCAGGTGAGGGGCTGGCTGTGCCCAGCTCTGTGGGACAGCCTGGCCGTGTTTCCTCAGCAGCTGAAGCGTGCAGAATTCATGTTGACTGACGCCTGCACGGCTCCGTGGCTGTTTGAGGCTGCGGGTTTTGTCATGTGTCTCCTCCCAGACACCTCGGTGCTGTCACAGCTCAGTGCCTGCCATATGTCACAGCCCCGTGCCTGAAGGTGTGTTCAGAGACCCGAGTGTCTGTCCTGATCAGTGCACGCAGGAGGGTTTGGGGTGCTTTCATTCCGAGGAGCATCCTGGCACCCCCAGCTAGTGTCAATTAAAATGCAAATATTTATTGACTCTCCTTACAGAGTAAACAAATGCTCACCCGAGGATTCCTAAATTACACCAAACCTGTTGTGTCGTTCTTCCTGAGCAGTAATTCCTACTGCTAACAGGAGACTGGACCAAACCCAGCAAAAGAGTATTTCCCCTACTAAAGGCTGCCAAGTGCTGCAGAGGTACAGGGCAGCAGTAAAACAGCTCAGGACCTGCAAATCCTACTCCTCCCCTGCAGCCAGAACATTTAGAAACCATTTCCTTCAAAAGAAATATATATTTGACATAAGGAAAATTACTTCAGCCTCAGGTTAGCGAAATATTTATTTCATAAGTTGAAGTATACACGAAAACCAGAGAAGTTCCTTTCTTTTGGCCTTAACTTTGAAGTTGCCTGTTCAGTGCAGTGCTTTACAAAAGGACCTCAGGCTTGCTCGCCTTCTGTTAAAAAGAAGGGAAAGTGAAGAGGTCAAGCAACGTGACCCAGAACCTGCCAATGGTTATCCACACTCCTGTGGGCTCAGCAGGACTGAGGCTGCTTCCCCTCTGCTCAGGTGCCTTTTGTAGGAGGAAAGCCTGTCTTGTAGCTAAAGGCTGTACCTTGTCTTCTCAACACAGGATTCTTGTCCCACACCCAGTACCATTCACTGCAGCATTTGAGACTTTAGTTTGGACCCCTGTGAGGTTTGAGGTCTGTAATAAATTAGAAGCTCAGGTCTGTGGCTGCACAGCAGGTTTCATGTGAAAACATTTCCAGGTATTTTTGCTCCCCTTCTGAAAACTTTCTTAGGAAGAAGTTACTGCTAATTTTAGTAGGTGAATGGTGTTACATGGAGCATGGCCAAGAGGATTTTAGTTTTCCAAATGGTGCATCTTTCATTTTGCAGGCTGAATTTCCGAGTAACCAAACAGCAATATAATGGTTCTTCAGGAAATAATGACATATGAATCTGTTTGCAAAAGCAGCTCCATGCAGTCACTGCTCTTTTAATGCTCATTAAAAAAAAAAAAAAACAACAAATATGTCATTCCCAAGCAGATCTAAGCAAAGGAGAACCATCTCCAGGTGAAGGCTGAAGTTCACCGGCCTTCTGAGCACACCAGAGCTCAGGCATCCCTTCATCTCCATAATTATGTATGCTTTTGATATGAAAGATGAACCCAGCAGTTTGACTGAGTTCAGCTTGGAGATTTGGGATTTGTTTGAACTGCTCACCCTGAGTTCAGCCCTGGACTGCAAAGCTTTGTGGCTGTGGAACAGACGCAGGGTGAGTGCTTAACAGGGAAGCTCTGTGTGTATACCCCTGTGGTCAGCAGCTTCTCTGCCTCTAATCTATGCAGATACATCAAAAGCAAAATATTTTTAACAACGGCTCTCTGGAGGATAATGAGAGGAGAAGCAGTGGAGCTGTTTTTCCAGCCAGTGGATCTCGGTGTGGTTGCTGATGGGAAGAGATTTACGGTTTCCCTTGCGCCGTGTGGGGAGTCAGGAGCATTGCCCTTCTCCTTTCTGCCTTGGCAGAGGGGAAAGATGACACGTTGCTGTTTTTGTGGGAGGTGCACCTCCCTCAAGGAGACTCAGAGCCAGGGATTTAATTTTTCAAGAGCTTATTAGAAGTGCCTGTGATTTACAGACACGGTTTCAATCCTGTGATGGGCAAATACCCTCTGAGCACACTTTGTTTGTGACTTCCCAATCCCAGCTGCTTCACAGTCAGGTCAAACATGACCAGGCTTATCTGGTAGCACATGGAAAGATGTTTTCAAAGGAACAATATCAAGGTAGGGAGGTCAGAAGAAGCAGTCCCACGTGGCTCAGATGCCCTCTCATACATTTGGATATGCAGATATTTGGATACTGTCCCCAGCATCGGTGGCAAAGTGAGTGATCAAGCATTCAGAAAGCAAGGACCAAGGTATTGATGCTCAAGTCAGAGGTCATTGCACAAATGACTTAATCTGTCACCAAAATAAGGGTTTGGAAGTGTTGTCCATATCAAAGAAAACGTACATTTGGTGGGCTTTGGAGGGTATTTTTCCTTCGGGAAGCAGCATGTGGTAAGCGAGTTACTGACACATCACTAATTCAAAAGAGGAGAGTTTTGTATCCCTGCTGTGAAGCTGAGTGACAACACAACACAGTTAGGAAGGGGAAAAGGGAGTCTCAGTCATGGGCATTCTGCACTCTATATTCGGTAACAACAAGCAACACCAAAAAAAAAGACTCATACATCAGGCAACCTTGAATTTCTCCTGCAGTCCACAGAGTGGGAAGAAAGTGAGGGAGTGAAAGATTTTAGCTGCAAATTGACTTCTTGGCTTTTGCCAGCCAAGCTTCTGGAAATGGATTTATTCTAGAAGAGATTAAAAATAACTTTATACTTATTGGTTTTCAATATAATTAAAATATGCACTTGTAAACCATTGGAAGAGTAGAATTTCAATCCTTTTTTTATATTTTTTTCCCAGAAAAAAACTCCACCTGCTTCAAGCAACTTTTCCTGATAGGCATAAGTGCAGAGAAACACAAAGTGAGGTTAGAACACCCCAAGCAGTTAAACACTGGTTTTTGAAGCATTCAAAAAGCCTTTTTAAAAAATACTATATTTTCTAAACTTTTCAGCCCAGTTTCTTTGATTAAAAAAAAAATAGGTGTGAATGCTTGATGCAAAACTCAGGCTCACAAGTAAGACAGGGATGAACTGCCCCTAAAGGCTCTGTCTCTGCTGTCACCCCAGCAGGGTGGGGCAGACACTTCACTCCTTGCTCCAACCACCATGAAGGTGAACTTCAGCCCATTACTGATAAAAGAGATGGGTTGTTGGAGGAGGTGGAACAGGAATTCACAGGAATTTCCCTAGGCACAGGGAATAGCTCAGTAACCTTGGCGTGAATGTTCAACCCATCATTTGGTTTTCAAAGTACTGTGTGCAAAGAGAACACAGGGATGCAAGGTGAGCCTATTCACTGAGGCTGATGTTGGGTTTTATTCTGCCTCATACCTGGGAGAAAACAAAAATGAGCAATAATGGTGTGGGGGAAACTCTGCTTTCCTGTGCAGGGTCTTCCTTCTGCCAGGCAGGGATTGCACTGAGAAGTGGATTTCAAGACAAAAATATACTTTCTGATTTTCTTCAGCAATTAAAATTCATGCAGATTTTTCCAAAATGTATCACCCTTAGGTAGCAGTATCTCAACTTTTTGAGGGTGAGTTACCCTTCTTTATACATTTGTACATATATATAATTCAAAAAGTCATAAATATATATATATATATAAATTACAGAGTAGCCAAACCAGCAACCCTGAAAAAGCATCAGAATTCACCAAATGGCAGCCAGCCAGCCCTACATCTCTATGATTGCTACTGACATATGGGTTAGGACCCTCAGTTTCTCCCAGGGAACATGCTGTCTCGTGGTATTTCTTGCCTACCCAGCCAGAGTAATGGAAACAGTGTGAGGATAAGCTGTTCAGATAAGTGTTTGCCAGCCATCCACTTTTATGGTTGCTCGGAGCAATCTGGTACATATTCTTTAAGAATTATATTTCTCCCCATAAAGAGAGTTTGGTTAAGGCAAATAACTTTTTATTCCACTGTCAGCCCTATTCACCCATGCCTGAAGTCAGCTGACGTTGAAATTGAGAGAGTCTAACTTCTTATCAGCTTCAGTAAAAGGATCTTTTTCTTATATAGATTTATCAGAGCTGAGTAATGACTAACAGAAATCAAAACCCAACTGGTGACAGCATATAGGGCTCCAAGCCACAACTGTTTGTAGGCAATAATCCCAAACTTGTAACGTCTGGAAGCATGAACACCCATGTTCAGACACCCTGATCCCACAGCCATGTGTGTGTGAGCACCAGCCAGCAGCAAATCCACCTCCCAGGAAGGAGCAGCCTGCAACCCACGGAGCATGGGGATCACAGGCTCAGGTGTTCCCAGTCACTGGACACACCAACCTGGAGCATGGCCTTGGACATCTGCTGCTCCCTCTCATTGACGGTGCCTGTTGCAGATTTTCTGAAAGAAAGAGTCTCATTCTGTACTTAGCATGAGATATTGAATAAGACAGTGAACTACCCTGTTGCCCCGAGTTTTCTGCCTTCTGTCTCTGTGCAGAAGTTTTCTCCCTTAGCTTCATGTAAACAATGTCTATTTTCAGAATGTTTGCATACTTCTCCTCTGAGAGAAGAAATGATTGATGGTGACGTCCACCATCCAGGTTGAGAGGTGGCGACCTCTGTAGCCAATCTCTGGATCTCTGTACATATGTATAAATGGAGTCAGATTTGTAAATAAAGGAGAGAAGAGTTGTTCCCTCACGATGCTGTGTGCCTGCTTCTCTTTCTGTCCCTGAAGTGGGACACGCCCAGCCTCGACAAGGCACACTACCCAGCTGAGGCCTGCCTGGCTGGGGCTTGGCCTTGAAGGCCCTGAGGCCTTGAAGTTGTTTGACTAGTAAAATTACTTGTAGCGCAGAAGAAATTAAATGTTAAAGTAGTAATGTTGATAGTGAGTTTTCTAGAGGTCACTGAGAGCAATTATTAGTGGGCACGTTTAGCCACCTTAAGAAGAAGTTAAACAACGCGTGTTTGCATTCCTTTGTATGCTGTGTGCCAACAGAAAAACAACTGAATTTGTAAACTATGTAAGAATGTATATAAACAACCATTTTAGATGAAATAAAGAAGATAGTAGTAACCATGTCAATCAAACCTATGTTACTCTGGCTCAACCTCTCCTTATCTTAAGACCTCCCTGCAACAGGTGCCCATCTGAGAGAAGATCAGAAAAGCGAAATCCAATGTTCCACTCGTGCTGGAACTGAGTCCCAAGGGATTCCTGAGCACACACTGCTCTACCTGGTGCTCCTTGCTGTGTTACTGCCAAGGAATACATAGAATTTGTCTTTTCTTCTCTCAGTTCACATTTAAGGGCAATGGAATCACTTAAGCTTTTGGATGGATTTCTGCATTGCTTTGTTTGAGGAAATAACAAAACCAAAGCATTGTTTGACTTTAAGACTTTCAAAATGAAGTTTTCCATTGCCATCAAAATGAAATATACTTTTATTTCACAGTTTACCTCTGCTCTCATTTAGCTCCCCTCCATCCACACCAAAACGTTCAGCTTGAACTCCACTTAAAAAACAACAACAATAATAATTTCTCAAGTGTTTTAACAGATTGCTTAGAAGAATTGGGCATCTCAGACTGTGGATTAGGAGGGGAATTGCTACTTGGGACTATTTCCTGCTGCAAAACTTCTCATTTGGAAGACCCTCTGAGGAGTGCTGATGCCATCAGCCAGCTGGCAGTCCTGGGCAATGTAATGCTGGTTCAGCATTTCCTTGGATTCCAGATGCTGCCAACTTTAGCAGGACATAATGGTGCAGAACATATCAAATTGGGATTTAAATGTGCTGAGCGCTGAAAGTGAACCCAGCAACTGCTGTTTCCACCCCCAGAAGGCTGTAAACTTCACACCCCCACCAAAATAATAGTTACCTGGTTGTGGCTGCACAGAAGTGTTATCAAGTGTCCTCCTTTTGGTTGGGATAGAGTTAATTTTCTTCCTATTAGCAGTGCTGTGTTTTGGGTTTAGTATGAGAATAATGTTGATAACACACTGATGAGGCATCACTTTTTTCTCTTGGGCTTTATTCCTCTGTTTTTGTTATGTCCCCTTTTATTACTACTATTTTTACTTCTGTAATTACTATTATTGCTACTATAATAATATTTTATTTTGATAATTACTGTTTTTATCTCAGCCCACAGGTTCTGCCCGGGTGTCAGTCTGGGCTGGGGGGTGGACAGATGGAGAGCAGCCCTGGGGAAGAAGGACTTGGTGGAGGAGAGGCTGGACATGTCCTGGCCATGTGCACTGGGAACACGGAAAGCCAAATGTGTCCTGGGCTGCATCCAAAGCCCCGTGGGCAGCAGGTAAGGGGGGGATTCTGCCCCTCTGGTGTGACCCCACCTGCAGTGCTGTGTCCAGATCTGGGGTCCCAGCACAGGAAGGACATGGAGCTGCAGGAGTGAGGCCAGAGGATGCCCCCAAGAGGATCAGAGGGATGGAGCAGCTTTCCTCGAGAAAAGGCTGAGAGATTTGGGGTTGTTCAGCCTGGAGAAGGCTCAGGGGTGACCTAACTGTGACCTTTTGATACCTGAAGGGGGCCTACAAGAAAGAGGCAGAGGGACTATTTACAAGGCCCTGGAGTGACAAGACAAGGGGGAATGGGTTCAAACTGAAAAAGAGTAGGTCAGGATTAGGTGTCAGGAAGAAATTTTTGCCTGTGAGGATGCTGAGGCACTGGCACAGGCTGCCCAGAGAAGCTGTGGATGCCCCATCCCTGGAAGTGTTCAAGGCCAGGCTGGATGGAGCTGGTGGGCAACCTGGGATAGTGGAAGGTGTCCCTGCCTATGGCAGGGAGGTTGGAATGAGATGATCTTTAAGATCCCTTTCAACCCAAGCCATTCTATATTTCTATGATATCGTGACTGTATCTGTAAAATTATGGACTTAAGTCCTGGGCTGCAGCTCCCAGGCTTGTTTTGTGGACTGCTCTGACTGTATCCTCCTTTTATTCCTGAACATCCCTTCACACTCAAAGGGTGAATGCCATTCTGTAAACTTGCACCTTGCAGAATACTTTCTACTTCCTTTCAAGAGTATTGACAAAACCTGTTACTCTTGGATATAATATTGCACAGCATTGGGGTGACTGAAGGTAACAGGGCTGGTCTTTTACATTTTCGTTGTTTCACAATCCTTATTTAATCCTGGCAATACAATGCCTGTAATTAACAATGGTGGTGTGCTTTTTCGTGCTTAGAAACTGTTAATTATGCAACCGTTGGAGAAAAATAACTGAAAGTGTGGGAGGGAAGCAAAAGGATCGTGACTCATGTTTTGGTGTATTTGAGCCCTTCTCAGAAAACAGGTAGAGAAAAAGACTAATATCTGGAAAGGGTTTGTTTCCCAGTGGATCTACTCAATAGTTGGATTTCTTTGTACCCTTACAAAAGCTGCAATTACAACCACCCTCCTTTTTTAGCATGCTAATCACACACAGAAAAAAAAAAAGTTAATCTTGCTAAGCATTATAATGCTTAAGGGAAAATAAGAATAAGGTGTCCTGCTGTTAGGTACTGCACAGCTCTTGCCCCGATGTGTAAGGCAGACAGGGAGTGTGGGAAATGGATATCACACAGTTCCTGCTGTTGGGATGTACTGGGAAAACTTCTGCTGCAGGATGGTAGTGCTGTGATTAGGACAGGCTGGAGCAAGGCAGGGGAAAAAGATCAAACTGGAATCATTGTTTTTACTTTTTCTACGCAATAAGTCTTTTGGAGTGGACTGATACCACTCAGAAATTCACATCAAAGTCTTTCAGCTGTTTTAAAGAACGACACTTGAAAGCTTGAAAAAAAGCTCATTTAGGCATTTTTAAGGCAGAACTTTTAGCAATTTTCATGTTGAAGCAGTATTTTCTTTAGAGATGGACCTAAACTGAATTTCTTTTAAAAAGTTTCTGTGAAGCCACTTAATTTTGGTTCAAGCCAGACATTTAGTTCAAACAACCCATTTTACTTTTGTTTTGCTAAACCCCCTCTATTTCTTTACCCCCTACCCCAATTCCTCATTTGAAGCTGACTTTAAACTTTTTTAATTCAGGTTATTTGCTTCATTCAGGAAACTTCTGGACAAATTAGGTAGTTTTGCTTTACACAGGAGACCTAGTTTGGTGTCCAGGTGAATGTCTGTTGACTTGTGAATTTCACATCTCCTCATCCGTGGTTCCAGCCATGCCATGAAGACCCTCTTAAGCCTAGAAGGTGCACATGGATTGGTGATTCCTGCCCTGCTCTTGCTGGTGGGAGCTTCCAGCTTTCCATGATGATTTCAACCCCTTGTGCATGAGTGCATGAAGAAAATGTACCTTGGTTCCGACAGCAGAGATCTTTTCATTTTACCTCTAGTTTAGCATAATCTTTAGCTGCAGACTAACAGAAAAACGTCTCAAAGATCAGCAATTCAGAATGAAAATAAAACTGCCAGCTTCAAATTACAGGAGAGTCGTGTCAGAGAAAGCTTTTTACCCACAACACAACAATGGATGACACAGAATCTTCAAAGACACCAACAGATTCCAGTGCATTTTCTCTGCTGGTTCTCAGTGCATGTTTGGAGTCTCACTCCAATGAAGCATAACTGATGTGAGCAAATAAATGAAAAACTGCTCAACGGGCAGCAATAAGGGTTTTGGAAACTGGGTTAATAATATTTGTGTTTTGAAATGCAACTTCTCTTTATGAAATGAAAACATGAGGTATTCTCAGTGAAAGAACTCTGGGAATATTGTCCCTTGGCACTGTGGCATCAGAGGTATCTTTGTGCTGGTCATCATCCCTGAGACAAAGTGTCACGAGCTGGTGTGGCCACACCTGCCATTCCCAGTTTGGATGTCACTGTTGGCAGCGTGGTAACGAATGTTCTCTCCCAGACATCTTCCTCACTGCTTTTCTCTTACATCATCCTTGGACAGAATAATGGCAAATAATCTTCTCTCTGCTGCTTTCCCTACAGATGGAACTGATTTGGGGGAGCGCAGTGTTTTCTTGGGACTTGCTATCTTGCACTGCCTGCTGTTTCTGGAAGCAGGAGAGGCCTCCCTGCGTGTGACAGCTTTGTTCTGGGGTGGGCTCGCTGGCGTCCCGGCGCTGCGGTGCTCAGGGTGCCGCGGGCTGATCTTCCCTCGAAATGTCTCTGGTTTATCCTCTCCCTTTTCAATTGACTGCATACACAGCGTACAGACATCTGCACTCCTGATTCTATAAAATTCATTACAGCACTGCCCAGAGGCTTCTGCCAAGTTTTGGATTCCATCAATCTATGAGGACTTATAAGTGCTATGAGGAGGAGCAGCTGAGGGAGCTGGGGGTGTTTAGCCTGGAGAAAAGAAGGCTCAGGGGAGACCTTATCACTCTCTACAACTCCCTGACAGGAGGTTGTAGTGAGTTGGGGGTGGTCTGTTCTGCCAAATAAAAAGCAATAGGACAAGGGGAAATAGTCTCAAGTTGTGGCAGGGGAGGTTTAGGTTGGATATTAGGAAAAATTTCTTCACTGAAAGGGTTATCAAGCACTAAAAGTGGTGCCATCACCTTCCCTGGAATTATTTAAACGATGTGTAGATGTGGCACTTTGAGACAAGATTCAGCAGTGGACTTAGCCATGCTGAATTAGTGTTTAGTCTCAGTGATCTTACAGGTCTTTTCCATAAATGATTTTATGATGCTATGCTCTGCTCTAAGCCAAAGCTTGTGCCAGGCAGCTCCTCGTCAGCCTGAGCTCAAGAAGAAAATCTCAGTTTTGAAGGTCAGACCCTAAAGTTACTGGCATGTCTGTCAGCCTGAGATACAAGACTATCCCTGGGGGGGGGGTTTTCTTCACTTTTTTCTTGAATTCTCAGCATTAATAACATTGTGACCAAGTAAGGCTACAACAGCAAATGAATCAGCTACACAGGGAATGGTGCGGGCAGTGACAAGAGGGATTTGCAGTTCTGGAGGTGACAGGAGACTATTTTACTTCCCCTGACCATTCTAAACATGCCCTGCTTTGCTTTGCCTTGCAGCAGAGGCTCCAAATGCTGCCTTCCCCAGTCCTTACTGGGAACAGGAGGGCAAAGCAGCCTTGAACAGCAGCTCAAGTTTTGGTGCCGTTCAGACAGAGCCTGCCAGCCAACCCGCCTGCTCTGGAGTGGTTCGGGCAGTCGGCCAGGCAGAGCTGCTGGTTCAGCTTTATTCTGTGTAATAAATGTGCTCTGGCACTGCACCAACTGCCTTATCTGCTTGTAAGGACAGAATTCCCCAGGGAGCCAGCCTCCAGGCCCAGCTAGGATTATGCTCAGTAGGCAAAGGGAGCCAGTTGTGATGCTCGACACATCAGCTTTGCCTTTCTAAGTCCCGCTCACTTTGAAAGAGAGAGTGTGACCAAGTTCAGGAGAGAAAATTAGCCAAGGGAAGCCATCTTTTATCTGTCTTAATTAGGCATTAATAAAACCCATCATTGACTCTCCCCTGCAGTTATCAGTCAGTCAGGGGTATATGGTATTACAGTCAATCACCTGCCCCTCAGGGTCACTGAAGGACTGTCCCAGTCACACCAAAGGCAGCCAGAACCAGTTCCATGACATCAGTTGGATTACGATGCTGTCGTGTGTGTAAAATACCTCCTGATTACACAGGCAGAAGCATTGCCTACCAGTGAATTCCCCTGAGATCAACGGAAAGGTTTTCCTGCATCATCCATGCACCAGAAACCAAATGACCCCACCTCTGTCCATAAACACAAACCTTGAACTTGGCCCATCCCATA
Organism: Cyanoderma ruficeps; assembly: GCA_008694505.1. Lineage (NCBI taxonomy): Eukaryota > Metazoa > Chordata > Aves > Passeriformes > Timaliidae > Cyanoderma > Cyanoderma ruficeps. The sequence continues at coordinate 4,076,938 of VZDJ01000052.1, forward strand.
CACGCTTGGGAAGATTGGTCTCCTCCCCTGGGGAAATAGGACTGAGGTTAAGAGGTGAAATGAAGGGTGAACATGTGCCTACAAGAGCCAGATGATAGCTTCTGTGTGTCAGTTCTGGCACTGGACTGACTTTAATGGAGGCTTTAAGCACAGGATGGAGGGGGCAGATGGTGGGAAAGACATGAGAGCAAAGCATCCACAGAGCTGGATTCAGCTCCAGCTCCAGATCCAAAGGCATGTGGCCATTCCTGTGGTGGTTTTCTGCATGGTGCAGAACCTCAGCCTCTTCTGAACCAACTCAGGGAGGCAAAACAGCGTGTGCAGAAGGAGCTGAGGGCTGTGATAGTGCTTTTCTCTTTGGGCACATGTGTATTCAGTGTTAAAAGCACATCGGATGTTTCTCGTTAGGCAACTCAGACAATGCACAGATGAGTAAATAAATACAGAAAAACCCCAAGGTTTGGGTGCTGCTTGAAAATGCTGAGTTTTGTACACCATAAGTTTCATGCAAATGAATTTTTGCACATCCATATATAATCCATATACCGTATATTAATCCGTATACCAGCTGGATTTAAACCGTTATGTGAGCTTGGGAAACAAAGCTACCATCAGGGAGGTATCAGAGTGTGTGTGTGTGTGTGTCACATACAGAGCATTTGCAAAACAGTAATTGCAGCAGCTTTCCTGGCTTTGGTTTTGAGAAACACTGAGAGCCTGAAGAAGTTCAATCTCTTTAGTTTCCCACTCTGGCTATGTTGTGAGGGGCAGGAGCAGCCTGGTCTGCAGGAGAGAGCAGAAGCAGAGAGGGGGTGAAACTCATGGTTTTACAGAGATTTTTCAAACACATCCTCACTTCCCAGCCCCAGGAGAAAGCACATCGCTGAGCCCTCCCCTGTCTGCCTGGCATTGCTTCCTGCAGCCTCTCTTGGTGCCACATCTTGGATAACCCAGGTGTGATTCCAGGGGTCAGCATTCCTGGCAGATGACAGGAGTTTAGGTACCATCCTAAAGTAATAGATCTCCTTTTTCTGCACAAAAGGGAGATTTCATCCAGCAACACAATGTAATTCCCTTCAAAACTGTAGCTAAAACCTCTTCTATCACTCTAAGCTGTTTGTTTAATTCTCTGTGTTACTTAATGTTCTATTAAAATTCTCTCTTCTTAAATGCTTATTGAAGCAAACCAGAAGTGCATAAAACCAATGTAATTAGCAATAAAAATAATTCCAGGCCCCGATCACTTCATTAATATGGAAAGAAGTGCAAATTGCACAGAAGCAACTTTGCCTACAGGTACAGAGCTGGTGCAGCACCATTAATGGTAATGGTACCACCAGGGACAGGGGCTCTTTTTACTCCAGCAGGGTTCACTTCATGACAAGTGTGTTCAGATTCTGCAGCAATTTTGTGCTCTTGTTTATTGTTCTTTTTTTATTATTTTTCCATGGTGCCTCAATTTTTTCACTATTATTTTTTAACAACATCTAAGGCAGTGAAGTACCTGTAACATCCTGCCTTGACATCCACACATCCTTCCCACCACGGCTTTGTACCAGCAGTGCCTCCAGGAGATAATTCCTCTCCCTTTTCCTCCCCCTGAAGAAGCAATTCCTTCTTGTCAACACTTCAAGCAGCGCTTTTTAAGCTGTGGCAGCATCCAGTAGCCAAGCAACAAACAGCATCCCCAAACACGAAGTCGAGGTGCAGGGGAGAAAAATCCCTGCTGCGCACATTATAGCACAATCCGGGGAAAATTGCTGCATCCTGGACATTTTGGCTTTGTGCTGAAAAGGAATCAGTTCCCACATCTGGAAAATAACCCAGTGTCTGAAGTGCCAGGGTGTTTGCCACCTCCTTCTGCTGTAGCCATTGGCAGGGTTTTCGCCCTGCCTTGGTCCTCACAGACTGTCTGAGGAATCATCCAGGCATGCAGGGCTGGGAGCATCATTCCTTGATTCCCATCATTTGCAGGTAGCAGAGAAGAAAATTAGGACATGAGTGGAAATGCCTTATGCCCATCTTGGCAAAGAAGAGGAGAGCAAGGCTGTGAAAGCACTGCAGCCAGAGCTGAGATAGTGCCACAGCCCTGTAGATACCTGGGAACTATGGATCCCAAACACAAAAATATCCCATCCCATCCCACCCATCCTTTTCTGTAAAACATTACCAGTAGCTAAAAGCCAGTGAAATTACTGATATTATACTTACAGGCATGGGTCTTTCTGGTTGGTGGCTGGAGAATTTTCCAGTTGATTTTGGTTTTTGACCCCTGCACTTAAAAAATACTCTTCACAATGTTGGGCTAAAGCCAAGAGCCAACACCAACCTACTCAGCTGGGTCGTAAAACATTCCCTGTCACTTGTTTCTTTTCGCTGCTCCTATTTTCTTTTCCTCTCCCACATACACTAGTGTGACTAAATAATCTGAAGCACAATTTCCTTTTAATAGGCAAATGACTTTTAGTTGGCTCCTGAGTTACGGCCTAACACGTGTTTCATTATACAAGCCATAAAACCTTTCCATATATTGTACATTTTGTTTCAACAGACTTATTAATGAGAAAACAAAGTTCATCACACTAAAAGAGTAAAAGCAGCTAATAGGCACCTAATTCCTTGCATAACTGACTGGATTGATAGCTCAGCGAGGCTACTCTAACAAGAAAATAATAAATACATAATGAGCTACTTCTGATCCCCAAATCAGGCTTGTGCAACCTGTTTTAGAGAAGATATTCAGAATATTATTACCCTGAGCTGAAGCAAGGCTATGTAAGAAGAGAATTGGAGCTGAGCAGTCTCCTGTGCTGTTATATTTAGAAATTCACTGGGAGTATATTATTGACTACAATCGATGAACAGGCTGACCAATACATCAGCAACATTTAAAGAGGATGCTCTGGGTCAACAAATAGACTTCCTAGTCCACCAGGGATCGCTTGTTCAGCTGTAAACCTGAGCCTGAGAGCAAAAGCCTTTGGTAAGAAACATGCTTGGGATGGAGTTTGGTCAACGGAGCACATTAAATACCAATGCCCATCCAGAAAGAGTGAAAACCCAGGTGGAAAGCAGGGGAGCAAGGGTCCACCTGGATGTTCGTCCTACTCCTGCATGAAGGTCTTCATGAATTTAGAGGCAGCAAATTCCTGTTCCTTCAAATCATCTCCACAATCTCTTAGCCGGGACATTCACCCCAACACAACTCTTGCCTTCCTGAACCAACAGAGGAGTTGTGACCCTCTGGGCACAATGAGGAGATAAAAAATGTATGGAAAGCTTTTATTCACAGAGGTAAGCTGCTCTTACCTTCCAAAACACTGACAGTGATGATGATGATGATCCATGGCCTCATTCATGAGCCCCCAGGCTCATAGCAAAGGTAGGCTGGCCTTTAGGGATGGAGACAATCTATACAGCTGTGTTGAATACTGAAATTAATAATGACCACAGAGAAATTGCTGGCAACCTTACTGTGAGGATCCCACCCCACACGCAAGGCCCCTGAGTTGCCCTTCCTTTCCCAGGTTAAGGCATTTTGAGGTTAAAAAGTAATTCAAAGCATTTTATTGCCTTAAGTTATGGGTAGAGGAGATTTCTGCTTGTTTTTGGGCTCAGACTTGGCCCCAGGCAGTTCATCAGTGGAGCTGTGCTGACTTCTGCCAGTTTGTCATCTGGCTCCTGTGTAGAAAACTCTGAAGAAGCAACTATTTTCAGTTTTTCATCTTGTGTCACTGGAAAGCTGCCATTCTTGAATTGCCCCTGTCCTCAGCACAGAAAAGGCTCATCCCTCCCTTATCAAGGTGCAAAGTAGCTCCTTACAGCAGCACTGTGGAAATCACAAATCCTCTGTATTGTTTGGTCGACTGTGTGGTGATGGGCTGAGCAGTGTGGATGGCAGAGCCTGATGTTCTCCATGCCTTGTGCCAAACCACATTTCCTGCACCCCAGACCTGGCTGTTGCACTCTCATGGTGTTTTCCTGGGACTTTGCAACTCCACAGTCACGAGAACTACTTAAGAGTTAAAACAGTGAGGGTTTATCTGGAAAATCACAGTGCAAAGCTTAAACACACAAAAATGGTTATTAAAAACACGTAACAATGGTTGTTAATGCACTCGCGCCATACTGAAGGAATATTTACTTATTTACATTTTTGCTGTGTTCCTGTAGCTCAGGTGAAGCTGCTTTTCCTGTTCAAGCATGCACTGAGCCCTTTGATTTCCGTGGCATTGTGATCTCATTGCTTTGTCCCTTGGAAACTTTTCCTGAATTGTTCTCTGCAGCTTAGCAACCTGAAACCACCTGTATAACACGAGCCTGTCTCAGGCATATAATTCTTTCTTCAATCCCCTCAGTCATTTTTAATTCATAATTTATTGGCTTTTTATGTGTAAGTGCTGACTGCTCCTTTGGACTGGTCTGGAATTGGCTTTGCCTTTAGATTTTGCTGGACAAGATCTTCCTCGGGGGTTAATATGGAAGTCTGTTTGATGTATAGTTCTCCATAGGCTCGTGACTCATGAAGTCAGAGAGATGAACAGTTGGGGTGGGACCTGCACCACGTTCAGCAGTTACAGGGCTGCCTTCTGGGCTGGGATGTTCAGCTTAGGAAAGTAGAATCATCTTCAAGTTGTCTCAGTGTCTACCAGGGATCACAGAGTGATCCTGCCTGGATGTAGGAGAAGGGAATACAGGTGACCTGGTCCCTGATAAGTAACAACTGTGTTAATTACCCAACACATCCTCACCCCTGATGAGTCAAAGCTGTAGCCAATAAAGATAAGTGTGATAAAAGGGAGTGGGTGAGCTGGTGAGGGGGAATTGTGAAGGAACAGGAACCTTGAGGAAGAGGGAAAAAGAGGATTATGAAGAAAATTCCCTGCAGTGAGGTCAGTCTGGGTGTGCAGTCAGAGCCTGTTGTTGGAACCTGCAGTCACAGTCTGGCTGGGTAAAAGCTGCATTCAGAGGCTGCAAACCAATCCCTGCAGTCAGAGTTGAGCAGGAAACAACCAGCAGTCAGAGGCTGCAGGGAAACCTCCAGCAGGAGCTGCTGCAGGCAGAGTCAGGGAATGGTTGGGGTCAGGATGGCTGAGCTGTAAAGAGGAATAAACCAGGGCCCTTTTTGTGTTGTGATGAACAAGAGTTCTGTATCTCAGCTCATTTCTACCCTCTAACAAGAGGGCTGCTGCGACAACTGGGTACCCAATTCCCAGACAGCTAAATTAGAGAGGATGGTTCCCATTGAATGCACCATGGTTCTCTGTGGTAGAAGCAAGACCACTGATTGTGGAGCCTTCAGTGCTGAAACACCTCTTTTCATGCCCTCATTGTGCCCTCAGCTGCATCACCAAAAGCAAAGTAGTGAGAGGTTAAGGCCAACAGAGTCTGACCTGCAGGTCTAAAATTACAGAATTAAGTATTTCTTCTTCAGAGAAGATACTGAACCTTCACAGGGGCTGCACAGGCAGAGGGGCAGGTCTGGATGAGCAGCCATCATGCCTTAGTGCCAAGGTGGAAAAGAGGAACACCTTCCGATGAGGGCAAAAATTTGGAATGCTATGTATCATAAAGCTCAGCTTCTGGTGCTTGAAAAATTGCTCTGCTGCTTCTAGGCTTCCCCTCCCCTAAAAAAAAAAAGTCAAGTCTGTTTTGACAGCAGTTGCTTTGATAATGGGATTTTCTGGGAGGGGTATGGGAGTGTTGGCCGATGAGGATCCAGCCTCATTTCTAGCCCATGTAGCTGCTCAGCCTGGCGGGTTGTAATCCATACAGTCATTTCCCTGGCTTTTCTCTAACACCAATAAAATCAGAACTTGCCCTCCAGTAGTTCTGACACAGCTGCATGTAATGCTCCCCACGGCACTGCCCTGTCTCTCAAGAGCTGCTGTGACAGATGGGGGAATTCTGCCAACAACAGGATTTTCTTCTCTCTGATTTTGTCTTGCTGACCATTTTGCTCTCTTCTGAGGAGTGTGTGCCTGAGGGCAGAGGGGAAGTTGACGCTGATCTGGCAGGGAGAGTCACTGCCACTCCTTTCACCATGGTCATGGGGAGAAATTTGTATGCCCTGGGGATGGGAAGGTCTGTAGTATTTCTCTAGGGGATACTAAAAGTGGAGACTTTTCTTGTGAAAACTCTTTGGTCAAGGGGAGCAGAGGGGGAAATTGCCATTTTGGTAGATCCCTGCAATTCCTTGCTTGGCAAAGGTAGGGTCATGTTTCCCTCAGCAGGTGCAGGATTCTGTCAGTGCAATAATAACTCAGAGAAAGCATCCTGTGGGATGGACGACACCCCCTCCCTCCTTAATTGGCTGTGTCTGGCATAGGACCACAATGGTCAGACCTCAATTACTGTTTAGTGAGGTCTTCTCCTCAGTATATTCATTTCTATTTTACACTCTTGCACTCCCCACTTCCCGTGTTCCTTCATTATTTTGAAATCTCCACGCTGCCGGTGCCAAGTTTGCCATCTGGAAAAGCTGCCAGGGCTGTGTGTCCATGGCACCATCTGGAGTAGGAGGCTGTGTGGTGGCCCAGGACCCCCTGTCCCAGCCATCTTCACCTCAAAAAAGAGGGGGAGGTTGCTCCCAGCACCCCTGGACTGGGAGCCCTTGGCTTGGAGAGCTGAAAGTGGGGCCAGGATGGAGGCAGCAAGTGAGCTCACAGCTGGGCACTGTTCTTTTGGCTTTGCTTTCAGTACTAAAACATGGGGTGGCCTCGGGAAGGAGAGTTCAACTCAACAAGTGCTCTCTGCTGATCATCCCACTGGACTGCTGCAGAACAAGGCACCAGTGCCAGAACTTCCCCACAGTTTTCCTTCAGCTGCTGGTGGCACAACCAGGGACCATCACAGAGAGGCTGAGGTGCTGCTGCTGCTGCGTTTGTGCCAGACCAGTAACCCCAGGTGAGTTTATAGCCCCATAAATCACAGCTTCTTCAAAGCATCCCCCCCTCCTACCCTTTTTTGTGCAGTTTTGCTTCCCAGAGGTGCTTCCTGCATGGTTCCCCTGCGCTGGGAAATGAGAGTCTCCAGCTGCAAAGATTCATTAGCACAAACACCTTCTCCCATTAAAAATGCGTCACTGAGTGGGACAGGGCTCTGTGCCCTGGGGAGAGCACTGCCAGGCAGTCAGGCATGTGGTTTTACGAAAATTAGAGCTGCAATTTGAAGCAGTTTAGGTTTTTACCACTCAACTGCAACGTCCCCTTCACAGCGTTTTGTCCTTTGGAGCTGGATAGATATCGACTCTCCGCCGGTCTGCAGCCATTCTTTTGTGTTGGCAGCGGCTCTAATTATGCACCAATTAACCTTAATTAAACCAATTCCTGTGTAACTGCACATGCAGACAATGCACTGAACAAATGGCCTGACAAATATTGTCGCTTTAAAGGCATAAACCCACATCAAATCCTTAATTGGGAAGTCAGATTGTAAATTGCCGCAGATTTGTAGCCCTTTTGTTCTTAAAACGATTGAACAGGCGTAGTGGCCAAATACCCTGAAATGTTCCCAAAACCTTGGTTGAATTAATTTTCTTAGCCGCTGAGGCCAAAATATGTTATTTGTCTAGGAAAAGGGAATGATGGAGCATCGTTTACTGTAACATTTGTCAGGCTGCTCTAGAGGGTACCAGAATGGTGATCCCGGGTAGAGACACCGAGTTCCCCTTCTGGAGGATGGGTGACTTTGTGCAAATTTCTGGATTATTCGGCGATTCTTGCTGCCATCTGCCTTGCTGCTTGTCCAGAAAATGCTCCCTGGAGCTGGGGCCGTCCCTCGTGTCCTACCAAGGAGCTGCAGTGTTGCGGGAGTGGGCTGCAGCTCGCACCCTTGGAAAGCAGCAATGCAGCCAACAGATGGTGCTCGCACACACGGCTGCTCCAGGTTTCTTCCCAAAATGCCACGCAAGCTTTTCTGCAATTTGGGATGCATTTTTTATTATTATTTTTAGGGAGCTGCTGCAAGCAGCACAGTTTTTACTTTAATTTCTCTGAGCAGAGTAAGCCTCTGGGAGTGCTGGTGTGTGGGCGGAGTTCTTGCCAAAGGGGTTTCGTGTCTCCAGTTTGGCCCTTTTGCAAAGTTTGATATAGAGGAAGTAAGTCGGACTGCGAAAAATTCCAGGCGCTGCATCACCAATTTTTCCTCCAGTGAAAAAAAAACCCAAAAAGCTTGAGGCAGAGCAGCAAGGGGGGGGAAAAAATTAATAACTAGCATTGAATTCAGAATTTCATCTTCCCTGCTGTTTGTAAAATGTGTTTAGTTGGGGGGGAGAAATCATCTCAAATCCTTTAATATGTATTGACTTTCTGGTGGTTCAGCTTTGTGCTGCTGAATGCTTCTCTTTCTGTGGCTAATCAAACAGGCTCTAGGCACGGGAGCTTTGTGGGGAAAATACTCTGCCTTGTGAATACAGCAAATAAAAGCCGAGCTAATTAAGCATGTAAATCATGCCCATATAAATTAGCTGCTAACACGGTGGAGGTGGGGAGGGGGATTTGCGGGGTCCCCGTGCCCGGGCAAGGTGCCTGCTGTGAGGATCCATGTGGGAGAGGACACGGATAGGGCAGTGGGATGATGCTGGGATGGTGGCTGGGAGCTGAGGGTGGCAGATGCTGAAGCAGCCCAAGCCAGGGATGGGGGACAGAGATTACCCAGACACCACACAGCTCCATTTACAGAGGGATGTGACCCCATCCATCACTTCCTGAAGCAGATGGAAACACTTCTCTGGTATATAACAGTTTGGGATTGGGTCCAGAGTGAATCCACTAAAAGGATGTAGCTCTGGATTAAAACACACTCCCAGGAGAAGGGACAGGAGCTGCCCCACTTGCTCCTTGCAGTCCAGGCTCAGCCCTGCAGCCCCCTGAGATGTCCAGCAGATTTGGGGGGACTTGAGAGGGTTTGATGAGGCTTTGTGGGAATGTTGAACATTTCACAGCAGGCATGGAAACAAACTGAACATTGGAGAAAACAACCAGGGTTTGGCCTGTCTGGGAGCAGAACTCAGGACAAGTGGCTTGGTGTGACGAAGAGAGAAAGAGGAGTGAAAAACCTTTTGCAAATGAGGTAACAACAAAAAATGTGTTTTGGCAGCTGGACAAGTCTGTGAAATCCCAGGCAAAATATAGATGGGCTAAAAATTGCTGCTGTCCTCAGGGACAGCACTAATCCAAGATGTGCATGCAGAACTAAGATTTTTATTTTTTTTTTTTCCCCAAGAGCACATTTCTTTTTCTTCCAAACCACCCATCAGCCTGCACTGGTGCCATCCCTGTACATCCCTGACATGTGCAGGAGGGCCTGGGGGGGTCCTGTGAGCTGCCCTGGCTCTTCATCTCCCTCACACTTCCAGAAAATCTGCACAGACACAGAAAGACCTTGAAAAGCACCCAAGGGCATCCAACTCTCTTTTCATTAAGGAGAACAGGAAGAGCACCTGGATGGATCCCAGGGTGGCCACAGGGCTGGGAGCAGAAGGAAGAGCTGGCTCTGGGCTCCAGGGCCAGAGGAAGGTGCTTCTGGAGAGCACAGGTTGGGTGGGAAGCCACAGACAGCAGGCTAAAAAATGCCAAATGCTGAGCTAGTCCAGATTTTTTTAATTAAAAATAAAATAAAAATTGTCCTCACCTCTTGCAAGATCTGGGACTATGAGGTTAAAGAGCATGTTTTATCACTCCCATCTGTTTGAAAGCAAGAGCCTGCAGGCATCTTCTGAGAGCAGAGTTCACCTTTCTGAATGTGTTAAGCTGACCTTGGTTGCACCAGGCCCAGGATTCACCTGCTCACCAGGACTTGGGTGCAGCTGTCTTCTGCAACCAATGCTAGCCCTCCTCTGCCTGGAAAGCACCTCTTTTGGCTCTGGCAGCAACTCATCCTCATGCTAGCCCTCTTCTGCCTGGAAAGCACCTCCTTTGGCTCTGGCAGCAACTCATCCTCATGCTAGCCCTCTTCTGCCTGGAAAGCACCTTCTTTGGCTCTGGCAGCAACTCATCCTCCTCCTTGGAGCTGGGCCAATGGGCAGCCACAAACAGGAGTGGCCCCAAGACGAAGGAGGAGGAAGAGGCTTGTGATGAAATGGTTGGACCATTCCCCTGGCTGGCTTCACTCTGTGCTGCCTGGACACTTCATTTGTTGTTTCACGCCTTGCTGGCAGGGCAGGAGAGCTGACAGTCCCTGCTAGGATGTGGTGTGAGCCCTGGGGACAAGCTGCACTATAGCTATGACTCTAAAATGAATTATTTCCCCTTGTCTGCCATCAGTGAAGGATTTTTCTTTGACAAACTCTTGGGTACTAATAGACCGTGTGGTAGCAGTGGAAGGAGTAGCAGAGCAATTTCCAGTAGCTCTGGGTAAATTCAGTTATATTAAAATTAAATAACCACAGGAGCTCGGTCACAAATTTTTGCCAACTGAAGCTCAGAAGACACAAGGAAGAGACTCCCCAGAAGCTTCCTTCAACCAGAGATCCCAAGAGAAGAGGATCCAGCTCTGCAGTGACAAGATCCATGCACGGATCCATGGGATTCAAACGGAGTCATGTTCATTGCAAATCAAGTTGTCAGGCAGGTCTCCCAGTATTTCCTTCCCTCCCACAGCAGACTCTCCACACTGTCATTACTGCAGGCAGCTCTACCCTTCCCACCTCCTGCTGAAGTCATTAAAGGAGTGCCAAACATGCCAGCATGGACCTGTCACTCTCACCCTGCACCTCCTGGTGCCCTCAAACAAATTCCTGGTGCCTTCAGCAGAATTCTGTGGATGAGCAGAGAGGAGGAGCCTGGGGAAGGAACTGACAGGCTCTTTGGTGTTGAGTCCCAGACCAGGGATGTGCAGCCCACAACCACCAGCTGAAGGAAACACCTGAGGAGCAAATGTGTCCCCCAGAGTCCCTGCTGTTCACAGGTGGGTGGGAGTGATGCTCCTCTGGCTATGCCGAGACCTGAAATTCTGCTGTTCTGGAACAGATATTTTGTGTCACCTTGAGGAAGGTGTTTAATCTCCCTGTGTTTCCATTCCCCAAGTGAAAGACAGAAATAGCAGTGCTGCCTTCCTTCCAGCAGAGTAAGTGCATTAAAGATTGCGAGGTGATGGGAGTCCTGGAAGGGCCTCGATGGAAGAGATTCATTTGGATGCATTTGTTGTGCATTACTCACTCAGCCCTGAGTTTTAATCTTCTTCTGCTCTCCATCATTGTAACCTAAATTTCCTTGAGCCGTCTCACCAGACCTCAGTCCCAGTTTAATCCCTGCCTTGTTTGAGTGATTTCTGCAATTTCTCCTTTAGCAGATGATGAGCTTTATGCCAGCCCTCATCCCTCCTCTCAGTCTATCCCAAACCTGCCAACGCTCCCTCCACAGGGAGCACCAGCGGTTTATCTGGGAGCTTGTGCAACTTCTCGGGATAATCCCTGTTCTGTTTTTCCAGTCTAGTGACTTGTGGTTCACTTCCCTTTCCAAACCTGCTGCACCACCTCGTGCTGGGGGGGTTGGAGGGAAGTTTTCCACCAAAGCACTGGCAGCCTGCCACTCCTCTTGGCTCCCTCAGGATGTTTTGGGCTCCCCTTGCTGGGGCAGGTGGGAGCCCTGTGTTCCACAGAGGGGCAGTTGGCAAGCTGGGCAAGCAGCAGCATACAATCAGGGAATGGGTTGGATTGGGTTGGGAGGGGCCTTAAAAATCATCCTGTCTCAATCCCCATGGACAAGGACTCATTCCCCTACACCAGGTTGCTCAGAGCTCCATCCAGCCTGGCCTCGAACAATCCCAGGGGTGGAACATCCATAATTTCAGTGCCACTTTCTGGTTCTTCTTGGTTTGTTAACTTCCAGCCTTTTTTTAACTGGTTTTTTTTTGTTTTTTTTCCCAGCGGGATTATTTGTTACACTATTATCAAACAAATCCTGGCTCACATAGGCAGAAATGTGCAGGAGGCATATAATTCCCAATTTATTAGCTTGGTTCACATGATGTTATTGAGAATTGATTGTAATGCTTAGTGGCATTAGCAGTGCCTTCCTATCATAACAGCGACATTTACTGCCAGGAACACTATTTGTGCAGCAGTTGTGTTACACCACAAATAATTATATTACTTACATTCAATTTGTATCATTACACATAACACAACTGTGCCTGCTGCACCATCTCATACTTCATTAATGCCCGAGGCAGAACAGCCTCACATAAATACACTCCTTGGCACTTTTCATTGGAAATTATATTCTACTTATTATTAAAGTGTAGATCAAAAATGACGTTTCCCGACTATTAAAAATAGAGAAAGAAAAAGTCACTGCTGCATTAATAAGGAACACCAAATAAAATTCATTACTCTGAAAATGTCCGCTCTACAAATTTAAGGAGATGCTGTCAGGTTTGATAAACCCCAAGTATGATGAATCTTATTTTCCTGCATTTCTCTGCAAATTTCCAGCAATTCTGTGCGTCCTTGCCTTGATAAAAAGCACTAGCACAGATTGCCTGGAGATGCTGAGCATGTTCCACCCCTGGAATTGTTCAAGGCCGGGCTGGATGAAGCTCTGAGCCACATGGTCTAGTGGAAGGTGTCCCTGCTCGTGGCAGGGTGTTGGAACTGGATTATCTGTAAGGTCCTTTCCAACCCAAACCTTTCCATGACTCTATGAGGATGTCCCAGGGAGCCTTCCAAGGGAAGCAGATGGTAACAAATAATATAATGGGATATTTCACCACAGGAACTTAAAGTTTCTTTCGCTTTGGAAGTCTTCTGGGTGGGATCTCCAGTGACAGAGCACAATCCTTGTCATTTCATCAAATCTACAAAGACACTCTAGAGGGACATGCACACATCTCCTAAAAAAATCAGCAATGAAAAAATGTACCTTGACCCACACAGTCTGCCCTTGTTTGAGAAGGTCTCTATCCTCATGAAAATAAATCCACCAGCTGTCAAATTAAAGGGTTGTTTTGGGGTTTTTTTTAAGCATTTAAGGACATGTTACGTGACCTGTGCTATGCTGTGGAAAGGGATATCAAAGAGGTTTTTTGTAAAATAAGACACCAGGAGCTGAGGTCAATTGTCACCCCAGCTCATGGTGACAAAATCCTGCTTGTGCCAGCCACTGAACAGGGTTATCAAAGTCCAACCCCTGCCAAGGATTAAAGGTCAAGTCCACTTAGCCCTGTGAGACAGCTGTATCTGGAAGTTTTGGGACAATTCAGACAGCGATGAGGTGGATTTAAATTAATTAGAGACCTTTTAGGCATTGCCAACAAGCAGGAGCATTTTCAGCTTTCGGTACAGGATGAGGTGAGGAGGGCAGAATGCAGATTGGAAATATTTGCACCTATGATATAAAAGCACACACAAATCACCTTTTTGTGAGACAGATACAAAGAGACACGACTTGGCCCATCTCTAACTTAGGACATAGCTAAAAAATAATAGAGATTTTTAACATATTTTAAAAGAACTCTCTAAAACTAATGGCAGTTGAAAGGCAGATGAAGAAGCTATTTTATCTGGCAAGCTTCCATGCAAAATTTCCTGCTGATGCTGGCTAAGACAGATGGAGATTTGAGAGGAGGGGGAAGAATGAAGTGCCATAGGACTTTATTGGATGAGCCTTGAAAGGTTTCTGCAAGCTTCTATCGCAAGGTTTATGAACCTTGTGCTTGTTAACTTCAGCTTTGCTCAGTGTTTTAACCCTGCTTTATCTCCTGTGGTCCAGATGACACATTTACACATCTTTAGAAAATTTAGTGGGATGTTCTTCAAACAACGTGTGACTCTGCACCAGGGAGGGCAGAAACTTGATGGTTTTACCTCAATATATAGAAGTTTTTCAATATCCCTGTAGAAAGTGCTTTTCTCTGAAATGTCTACTTTGGTTACATCATGCAAATTCAGTGCTGGCTGGTGCTTCTTTAAGATGAAGAGTAAGAATAACTCATGAATATTTCATCATTTGTCTCTGCACTGGTCAGAAATGGTAATTTGAGCTCCAAAGTGTAGAGATTTAGCAAAAAGAGTCGGACACTCAGAGGATAAAAATAGAAAAAAATGCTTTTGAAGGATTTTTTCCTTGCTGGTGCTGGTATGCAGACAAGTTGCCTAAAAGGTATGAAACTGGAATAATCTATTGAGGGCACATATTTGGGTTGTGCTGCTGAAGCAATCCTTGATTTAAAAATATAGCATTTTGTTTATTTACCCTTTTTTTTTCCTCCTTCAGAGAAAAATTGAAAGCCCCACGTCACCCGAGATCTCTGGGAAAGTTTCATACAGAAGACGGCCATGCTCCTCATCCACCTCAGGCGTGATGTGCACCAGCATCTCCCCATCTCCCTCAGGACCTGAGCACTGCCCTGGAAAAGCTGGGAAGGGGAAAGTGTCAGCAAAGGTGCGTCAACCTGGATTCTTCTTGATTTATCTTTTACCTTTGCCTTTTCTAGTGTCCACAGCGAGCTGCTTTGCCCTCAGTCATGCAATTGGCCGTCCCGTGAGAGACTCTAAGAAATTCAAACCCTAAAAAATTCAAAAATTCATGGAATCATTGAATTGTGGAATGGTTTAGGTTGGAAGGGCCCTCAAGGATGATCTTGTTCCAACCCCCTGCCATGGACAGGAGCACCTTTCACTGTCCCAGGTTGCTCAGAGCCCCATTCAGTCTTGAACACTCCCAGGGATGGGGCAGTCACACCTTCTCTGGGCAACCTGTGCCAGTCTTGTTTTCTGTAACCAGTGTGCACTAATAATTTGCTTCCAGCTTTCCCAAATACTTAGGGATCTGGGCTTGGGCCACGTTATTTTGGGACTGGGAAATGCCCAAATTTCTCTACATTCCAGCCCAGCACTAGCACTTCAAAAATGATTTTTTCCCCTGTTCTGAGGAATTCAGGTGTTTACTTTTTCTGGTTTTTGTGGGTTTTTGTTGGGTTTGTTTGTTTATTTGTTTTAGAGAGGTGGATGGAAATCATGTCCTGCTGTTCACTCAGCTCTAAAGCTCACGGAAATATTTTACAGCTCCAAGAAAACGAACGGTTACACTTTTCAAAACTACCATTTCTCCAAATTCCCAACTGGTTCCTCGGTTCCTTTCTCTGGTGCATTCCTCCAGCAAGAGGAGGGGGACAGACCAGCCATGAGCACCCGAGGCCCCTTTCCCAGGAGCTCAGATGCCAACTCTCCCTCTCTTTGGCACCCAGAGCAGGCTGTCTGCTCTGGACTGAGAGTTGTCTCATCAGACCGGCGTTTCAGCCTCGCCACCTGACATGTTATGACAAGCTTTTAACTTTGGAGCAGCGGTGCATGGAAACATGTCACTGCTTTGGGAGCAGCGGGGCACAGGCTGCCAGATCCAGCTCCTGCCGCAGGGGTGCCAGCCCCTCTGAGCCCCACAGCCATCCCAGCCGTGGCTCCCAGGGAGGGAATGACCTGGGATGCTTCAAATGGCCTAAGCAGACCTGAGGGAAATGTGTGAGCTCCAATGAGTAAGAGACAGGGAGCTAAGAAGTGAAGCTGAGTGGTGTTTTTCAAGAAGTAGGTGCTTGTGGTTTGCGGGGCCAAGGCTGTCCAAGAGCCCAGAAAGAGGATGTTGGAACTGGAAACTTCCTATTGGCATCAGCTGGTTAACAAGGGACAGCACGGGCTCTGCTGGTTTATCTGTGCCTATTGCTACTGGTTCTGGAGGGGAAATACAAGAAAATCCTGGAAAAATTCCCAGAGATGAGTCTACACTTCAGAGGGCTCAGCTGGCAGGAGCTGAGGAGCAGGAGGTGGTGCAGATTTCATGGTCTCAGTGGCTTGTTCTGTGTTTATCCTCTCAGTGCTCTCTATCCATTTAGGCACACCTGAGTGACACCAAAAAAGGCTTTTCACAACAAGCTGTCCCTGCTCTCCCAGCTGCCCCGTGCATTGCTGTGGGTTTTTTGTGGCTGTGTTGTGCCCTGAGGAGGAGATGGTCACCACTGACTGAGCTGGTTCCTGATCCTGCCAAGCACCCATCCATGCTGAGCCCATCCCGTTCTCTGCCACTGCTTCATCACAGAAAGGGATTGTGGAGGCGAAAGCAGGTCTTTAACCAGCTCTGTGACTCCAGGGTGCACTTGGGGGATGACCCACCATGGTCCCTTCCAACCCTCCCCATTCTGTGGTTCTCTGCATTAATGAGCCCTCAGTACTTCTGAAAACCTGCATTAATTAGCCTGTTTGACATTTTAAACAACCTTTGCCTCGACCTGAGAGTACAACTCCAGTAATCACAGCAGGCCAGCACTGAGGGAAAGCAGTGTGACCCAGGCAGTGTCCTAGAGCTGAGACCTCTTCACCCCTCCGCGAGAACAATCCCACCCATGTCTGACCACAAGCTGGGAGTGAGTTATCACAGGCCAAATCCAGTCCAGGGAGTGCACTTGGCACAACACCAGCACTGGATGACCCCCAGGTGTTGCCCTGAGTTTTCTGTCTTTTTGTCTTTCTGTAGAACTTTCTCACGCAGCTTTCTGAAAACAATATCTATTCTTAGAATGTTTACACACTTCTCCTGTGAGAGAAGAAATGATTGATGGTGATGTCCACCATCCAGGTTGAAGAGGTGGCGACCTGTCCGGCCAATCTCTTGACCTCTGTACATATCTATAAATACTGGAGTCAAATTGAATTAGAGGAGGAGTTTTCTAAACCAGCCGAGGTGTGAGTGTCATTTCAGTGTTCCTGAAACTGGAACATGCCCAGCTTCAGCCTGCAACACCCAGGCAGGACTCAGCCCCTGGGCATGTCCAGCACAATCCTGAAGACCAGGATGGGCTGTGGGGAGCTGTGTGCTGCAAACTCCTCTATCCGTGTGCAGGTGACAAGGACAGGTTGGTCATGGCCAAGTTTCAATGCCCAGCCACAGGAAAAATCTCACTGCCTTGTCAGCCTCGGAATTTTCAGGAAGGAAAACCCTTTAACCCTGCCTGCAGGTAAGGTTTGGCTTTGGAGCTCCTCCTGGGGCAACTCAGAGAATTACTCAGCTGGAGTCAGCTCCAGAGCATCCAGGGTTGATGCCAGCTTGCCTTGCTGGACCATTTCATGGGCAGAGTGGGCAGATAAGATGCTGAAAAACTAAAAATTGGCCCAGCTGCCACCATCAGCACTGAGAGCACTGGCTGTCTTTCTCTTCTTGCTCCACTCCTTGCTGCTCCTTCCCTCATGCCCTTAGGAGGGAGGGATGCTGACCTTGCTGAATGACCCACATGTCCTTGAATCAGGACAATGGCTGGTGTTACCCAGGAGAAGAATTCATGCTGACAAAAACGGGGAAACAAATTCCTGCACTCTCAGTGCTCCCAAATCCATCCTGCATTGCTGCAACACTGCTGGCTTCCTCACAGTCACCGAGTTATCTTCAGGTTTAATTGCATTGTGGGCTTTTCTGTGATTCATTTGTTTTCATTGAGTATTCCTTGGGTCTGGTTCAATTTTCCACCAACCTCAGGCCTCGGAGTCTTCTAATGAGGTCAAGAAGCTACTGCGAAATTCAGAGCAAATGGGGAAAAAGAAACACTGGTGACAGGTCACACAATTTTAAAGAGCAAGAGCCATCCCTCCCTGGCAGGCTGCCCTTTTCTCCCTGTAATCTGTCCTATAAAGAGGATGGGAGATAACTCATTGGCAAGTCCCTCCCCTGGACTGATAAAAGGGGGTTTAATTTAGCAGTGTGGTCTTGGCACTGCAGCACAATATTAGAATGATGACTCCCCCCATGCTCAATACACTTCCAACCCTTATTTATAAACTTTTAAAAAAGGACCTGAGCATTCGTTATCCTTTGTATGAAAAAGAAAAACAACAGCACATAGGTCTTGAAGTTTCCCTTATTTAATACCCACAAATAGTTTGCCTGATGCACTATATTCCATAAAAAAAAAAAGGTAAAAAAAAAAAAGTGTGATTTTCCTGAGGTTAGCCTCCTGTTTTCAGAGGAAAAGAAAAAAGAAAAAGGAAATTATCACCTCTGTAGAGGGGAAAGCAGAGGCAGAAACAGGGCAAGAGAACTGTTCTGTGGAGCTGGAAAAAGATCAGATGGCTGATTATCACAGTAGTAATTTGATCACTAGTCCTGTAACTTTGAGGGCGGGCTAGCTAATGATGCAATTAGCATGGAAAACATCCATATTGCTGCTTGAAATGGGCCGGGCAAATCTGCCACTTATTTTGTTATATGTCTGTGTACCTACAGCAGGAGTCAAGTTTAGAAAATCCTTTTTGTCTGCCCATATTCCTTGCATTAAAAAAAAAAAACCAAAAACCAAAAACCAAAAAAA
>VZDJ01000052.1:4095299-4199627 GCA_008694505.1 Cyanoderma ruficeps
AAACAAAACCAAAACCAAAAAACAAACCCAAACCACCCCACCTTCACTAGCTCTTTCCATAAGCCCCAGCATTCAGGGCAGTGAAGGATGGACTTTGTTATCATTAGCACAGAAAAAAATATATACTTTTTTTTAATTCTTATTCCCTGAAAGAAAACAGCTGGCTCTTTATATAAGGTTCTTCTGCCTTTCTTTTTATCATATTCTCCTTAAAAGCTCCCGTATCCTTTGCCTGGTGTTTACCATGCCTGCTGGAAGCATTGAGCTCTCAGCAGTAATTACATCCATGAATTTTTAGAGTCATTTAGTCATAAACAGGAAAAGCAGGAGACAGTGCCTACCAGAAGGAGCAAGCCTTGGGAAAAACCTTTGGAAATGGGGAAAAGTAGGGGGGTCTGGATACATTAAAAAAAACCCCAAAGACCTGAAACCAGAAGTCCCCAGCACAGGGTGCATGGGTGGTTGGTGCTCTGGCAATTGGCTGAGAAGGGCTGATCAGCAATCCCTGGGAATGGTTTTCTGGGTGGGACATATCCATCAACTTCTCCAACCTTACGAATTTTAAGAACCCATTAATGTTAGAAATTATTCAAACTGAAGAAAAGACAAAGAAAAGTCAACCTTTTGTGTGATTTTGATAGCTTCAATTTCAGAAATGGAAAGGGATTTTCTTGGTGTACAAATTTTCTACAAAACTTGCTGAGGTCAGAGGGTTGCCCCTCTCTTTTTCCTGCAGGACAACTGACTGGAGAGAGGCGAGGAGAGATTTTTATTTGTGATGTTTTGCATTTAACCACAATGGGAGGTGGTATAAAGTGAGACCTGGAGGGTGGTGGGTCTTGACTGTGACTGAAGCTCTCTGACAGCTGCTAAACCCCCCCATCCCATCATTGGGGTGTTGAACTAGGCCAGGGAAACAAACGCCTGTGTGATAATCCTGTTAGAGAGTGAGGCTTAGCCTGGGTATGTCAGCAAGAACCTGTTCCCCCAGGCCTTGGCAGCGCTGATTTCTTTCCCAAAGCTTCCTGCTGTGTACAAAGTGTCCCATCACGGAACCACAGAATATCCTGGGTTGGAAAGGACTCACAGGGATCATCAAACAGCCTGCCCAGGATCAAACCCACAACCCTGGCATCATCAGCACCATGTTCCAACCAGCTGAGCCAGGCTCAGGGTCATCACTGAGCCCACCAGCACAGCAAGCTCTTCCCATGGTGCTGCCCAGACCAACTCAAGCTGGTGATGGCACAGGCAGCACCAGGTCACCGAGGTCACCGTGTCATCATTGCCAGGTGTCAGAGCAAGGAGAGAGCTCCCCATGTCCTCACCACAGCCCCGCCCAAAGGGAGCCATGCCATGCATGCCATCACCTGCACGGCCCAGAGAGGACACGAAAACCCACTGAGGAAACTGCCATCTCCTCCCTGAAGCCTTCCCTGGAAGCCGGGTCATCGGGAGCCACTTCGGAAAGACTGCATTTGCTGCCCGTGTGTATCTTACAGGAATTTAAAAACCCCAGGTTTGAGTAGATCCTGAGCACAGAGCAGCAAGGAGAAAGGGAGAAGCCTGTGCTGCAGGGCAGGTGGATCCAGGAAAAGCCAATTTGAGGAGCAGGTTTGTCTAGCAGTGTTTCATTTTCCACTATTAGACCTGCACGTCGACAGCTTTCAAACATCTTCCTAAGTCCCAGTAGCCCGCTTGAAAGTGCTATGTCTTTATCAGACCATTTATGGCCCTTCTGAAATGTGAGTCTCACTGGCTGCATCCAAACCTTGTGCTTGGAGAAGATTCCTAATTAAAGCAGATTGGGCCTTTGGGGAAGGAAGGGCTGCAAAGCATTTCCTAAAGCACTTTCTACTCAAATTTCGTTGTGAGAAAATACACTTGAAGGATGAGGCAGGGATTGGGATTAAGACAAATGTGAGTTTGGTGGGTCAATTTTACTCTGAGAGTATGAAAAACATGAGAAGCCCAAGTGATGAGCCCAGAGGGTTTGATACAGAGGTTTCACCCTCCCAGAAATACAAGGGCCTTAAAACAGCCGTTAATTTGCTGACATCTTTTTATAAATGCCTTTGAGCTGTTTTTCTTTAATTGTTTTGGAATGTGAGCTGAAACAAACCCATCCAGACTGAACCAGAGGGATAAACTCCCCATTTCCCCAGTGTAACAAAAACCAGTTCGAATAGAAATGAAATCATCTCTCGTCAAGACAGGTCCTACAAATGTTGTGCCACGGACTTTCTGCTGCCTCCTGTGGGAGCACGGATTGTAAGAGAACAATCTCCTGCAATGAATTGCAGCTGTGCTGATTGCCAAAGAGTGGGAACAGCTTTGTCCTTAATGAGGCCCCAGGCTGGGTCCAAGGAGAATCAGGTGAGTGAGTGGATGAGCGCATTTAGGGTTAGCTGGCTGTGCTGTGAGGAGGAAGGGCCGAGTGGTGGTGCAAGGGACAGAAAAGGTAAGGTGCTACATGGAGGACAAACAGGGTTGGTCACGTAAGGGACAGGAGGGAGTCAGCTGGTCCTGCAGAGGAAAGACTTGGGAAAGGGTTCAGAGCAGGAGCCTGTGTTGTGTGGAGCTGCCCATGGGACGCTGCAGAGAAAAGGGCAGTGCACTAAGTGGTTATTAACTAGCTGATGCTTGAAGCCTTCCTTGGTGTCAGTCGTACCTCCACTGTCAGCCTCCCACACAAGAAACCATAGGGCAGGAAACAAGGGTGTGAAAAACAGGTTTGTGCAGCAGTAAAGCAGAGCTGGTTTGAGGGCTGACGCAGGATGACACGAGCACCGAGCTCCGAGGAGGAAAGTGTGGATGGATCTGAGTCACCTTCCTCCTGGCACCATCAGCCTTAGTTTAAATATAAAAGGTTTTGCAGTTGTTGTTCTTGCTGTTAAACTTCTTTCTCTGCAACGGTCTGAGCACGTTTTGTTTGTAAATGGTGTCAGCTGGGTTTGTGCTGCTGCTGGGGAAGCACCTCCAGGTGCCTTGCCCAGGTGATGCTGATTGCATGTGGGGAAGAGTTCCACAAAATAATTGTGCAGTGCCAGCTCTACCCTGGAGCACCCTCTCCTGTGGAAAAGGAGCGTTGATAAACGCTCTCTGATCTCTCTCTGATCTCGTTGGGCCAGCAGTAAAAGCCTGCCAGAAGGCTGGCTGTGGGAGCAGGGAGAGGCTGTGGATGGACACTCAAATATTCCCGTGTTTGCATCAATTTACCTGAAAAATGTGAGGGGGCTCATGCAAGTGAGCTGCCCTGAGTGTTGGTGGAGTCTAGTTCAGGCTGAGTGCAGAACAGTGGGATAGCTGGAAGCCTTCTTGAATGGTCATTAGGGTTTAAAAACATCCCAAACCCCTCAGTTTGGTTGTTTAAAAGCAGAGAATTTGCTGGGCAACCTAAAATAACATGTTTATTGTGGTTTTGGCTGAATTGAGTGACTAAAGTGCAAAGCAGGTGGTGTAACAAGGTGGAGCATCTCATGCTTATCTGCACCTGCTGTGCATTTGGCCTACTGCAGTAATGATGAAATGTACTTTTTCTTGCTTTTCCAACCCCTGTGGCTTTGGAATGCTTTAGTAGATGTACGGTGAACAGCTGCAAAAGCAAAGCATGTTTTTTACCTGCCAGCCACAGCAGCAGAGTTGTGAAGTTGATGTTTTATGAAGGCCAAATTACCCCAAGCTGGGACAATCTGCAGGAGATGCAAAAAGAAAAGACCACAAAGCTTGGGGGTGAAAAAAAACAGGAATAACTTTTGGAGCCAGTCCAAATCCTTCTCCAGTTTGTTTCTTAAATCTTGGCTTTCCTGGGATTGCCTGTGCCTCTGGTGACAGTGTAATGGGACGTAGGTGGTGGGAAGGTTGCATTTCTGAAAGCTCAGTTTTATCCAGTTGATGAAAAATCAAAGATGAATCTTAACCAGGGGCAAGGAAAAGTTAATGGGAACGATGTGGTTTGTGTGCCACTCTGCCTGCTGACTGGAAGTCCCACCCAGGACTCTCTCCTGTGGTCCCTTTACAGCAGGCACTGTGCTGAGCAGGTTGCTTATAGCCCTTTCTCTTCATGGGAGAGCTTGACAAAGGATTGCCTTCACAAAATGAGTTTTTCATCTCTGCTGAAGAGAGAAAAGTAATGATCTGAGGTATCAACCATCCCCCTCTGCTGCTGGCAATGTGCCTCGTGCTTCTCCCATGTGTCCCCTTCTTCCCGTGCTCTTCATCTCAGGAGGATGAAAAATGTATCTAATGGTTTTGTAGGGAGAGTGTAGTTTTTATTTAGTTTTGAAATAGATGTTTCTGGAACACGTCCTCTTTGACTTTTCAGCTCTCATGAGGCAGAAAAGGAAAAGTATCACTGGCACATCTTCATTGCCTTGGGATCCCCAAGGGGGATTTCAGAGCTTAAGTAATTACAAAGCCTAGTGCTTCCCAGAATGACACTTTTGGACAGCCTTGGTATGGCACAAAGCTGTCAGTGCCACTTCCAGCTCTCAGAAATGAGCACGGCCTATAAATGATTTTTCTTTGCTGGGTCAGGGAGACGAGGTGGCATCTTCTTGAAAAGCTGGAAATGAGATTTCCAGCCTGTTGATATCCCAACTTGGCCAGCTGCTTTCCAGAAATCAGTTGCTGGGCTATCTTGTTTGTGTGCTTTAGCTCATAACAGGAGTGATTTTTTCCCAGACTCTTTTCCTTCATCTTGTTGTTTGTAGCTGAATTTCTAGCTCAGGGGTAAGCAGATTTAGTACCTAATGAGGCAGATTTACTTTTGTCTGGTCTAACATCCAAGTACAATATCTTCCTTCCTTCACCCTAAACTGACAGTCAGGACTCACCAGACCTAAAAACCTCATCTTGTGTCAGCTCCCTGGTGCTTAGCTGAGTTCAACAGTTTGGCAGCATCATGCTCTGGGGATGCAGATCCGTCCCACTCCCTGAGCCCTGTGCCTCTCAGTCTGGCTGTTTGCTCTGGCAAACATTAAGCTAATAAAGGAAAAAAAAAAAATCTTTGCTTTTTAACAAGCCAAGTATGTGGCACCTAGATGGAAATTTAATGAGAGGCTGTGAGGAGCAAAGCTGACAAAGCAGTGACCTCTCCTCTGAGGTGAGCCAGCCCCACTCCGTCCCGAGGCACTGGGATTAATGAACACATTGGTTCCAGCCCAAAGCAAATGGGCATGAGTTCTATCACAGGGCTGGTTTATTGGGATGCCAAGTTCATAGCACTGAACTCTGGGCTCAAGAGAAGCCTTGAGCTGAGCCAGCACAAAGAATCATTGAATTATCTGCAATTTCTACCACAAGCACGTTCCGGGGTCAGGGCTGGAGCAATCTATCTGAGTGTGGGGCTGGCCACCTGATATGATTTAGCAAATAACTTATTGAAGAGCAGTGTGGGCTTTCTATATTTGATTTGGTTTAAAATGAAAAGGAATCTGCATTAATTAAGCTGGCTGCATCCAAAGCAGTGTGGGCAGCAGGTTGAGGAAGGGGATCCTGCTCCGCTCTGGTGAGATCCCATCTGCAGTGCTGCATCCAGCTCTGGGGTCCTCAGCAGAAGAAGGATGTGGGCATGTTGGAGTGAGTCCACAGCAGGGCCATGAAGGTGATCAGAGGGATGGAGCACCCCACTAAGAAGGCAGGATGAGAGAGCTGGAGCTGTTCAGCCTGGGGAGGAGAGGATTCAGGGAGAACTTGGAACACCTTCCAGTACCAAAAGGGGCTACAGAAGAGCTGGAGAGGGAGTTTTACAGGGACATGAGGTGATAGGACAAGGAGCAATGACTTTAAACTGACAAAAGAAAGTTTTAATTGGATATGAAGGAGAAATTCTTCACTGTGAGGGTGGTGAGCCTCTGGAACATGTTGCTCAGAGAAGTCTGACCTTGGTCACTGGTGTTCTTGCCTTCTTCTAGCCATTCAATGGTAGCTGGGATTAACTTCTTAAAGTAATGAAAAAAATTGAATCTATGAACTTGATACATATTGAATATTGGTCTCTCAAGCCTACTAATTTTTTTTTTTTAAATATTATGTAGAGCCTGTTTGTCTGGCATTGACTTCCATTTGTGGGACATCCATACCAGAAAGGAAGTGACGCCTTGTCAAAGACCTGTCTTTTTAGGGTCAGACATTCTTAAGAGTTTAAGATTAGACTTTATTTACTGCAGACTGTTCAGACCTTGCTGGGAGATGACAAGAGATCAGACAAGAGTATCAGAATGATCCCCTTTGACCTATTTGTCTTTCTGTACAAGCAGTGACTATCTTCTCTGTAAGCCCCTCTGGGCTTTCAGCGAGGTTTAAAAAAAAAATCTCCCAAAGATCAAAGTTAATGAAATTAATAATGTATTTAAGAAATAAAATTGCTCGACATAAGGTCAAGTGAGACAGTATGACATGTCCTGGTGGATGGGGAGGGAGGGAGGGAGGCAGTGGGGGTGCTCTGACACTCCTGCCCAGACAATGCCTGGCCACAAATCTGCTCCAGTATTTCTGAAAGGCACCGGAGTGTGTCCTGTACACAGCTCATGTTCTCAATGCCTAATTAAGCACAAGGTCCAAGGTCGTGTGGAGATGATCTACAGGTCTGAGTGTCTGAGTCGCACCACGTGCCCGTTTCTGGTTTAGTTCCATAAATTAAGTCACTTTAGTTTTATACGTGTTAGAGGAAGCAATTTAGGTGCAGCAGGTCTCTCTGGCAGGAGCCAGGGGATGGTTGTGGGTCTTGCAAAGATTAATCTGTTCTCTTTAAGTGCTAATCTTTTCATCTAAGCTGACGTGAGAATCCTAAACACCTTTCTATTACACCCCATTACCCAGATACATAAGTCTGGTCAGGAAAAATCACCTTCCAGCAGTGGGATGTGATTCATTTTTGGTGTGAGCAGAGTCCGTGCAGGTTTGACACGAGGCTTTAGCAAGGTAGCAGGAATTAAAGGGCACATCTCGAGCTGATGAGACATTTGGTTATCGGGGTGTTTAATGTCACGGTGTAAATAATCTCTCACCACTCCATTAAATGAGAGGCTTTCAGGGCATGCAGCTGTTGTTAATGACCACCTCCTAATCCTGAATTTCACAGTGTGCTAATTCAAGGTCTCCCAGTGCTTTTTGCAGAACACAACTATTTTCCAGTTAGGACTGTCCAGGTAAAGGGATGCTGGGCTGAAGTGCACAATGAGAGGCCAGCAGGGGCAATGAATCCCTAAGGCCATTGCTCAGGGGTGCTTATTTACCCAACTTGAAAATAAACCAAGGGAGGAGGGCAAAAACCTTTTTTCAGGATTAACCAGAAAGGAAGAGGCATGCACATTGCTAAGAGATGGAAAGGATTCCATAACTGACACAAAGCTGAGTCTAGAAGACCTTGATTTTTTAGAGATACATTGAACTGCTCCTCTAACAACTTAATTTTAGATGCCGTCAGCACCCACAGTGAGGAGATTTTTTTTTTTTTCTGTGGAGGGATTAAATAATTATGTGAAAACAAATTAAAGCCAGCAAATATTTGCAGTGCTGTAATTCCTCGGGCAGCGCCATGACAGAAAGCAGTGCAACACTGAAAGAAAGCTGATAAATGATATTTATTTCAACTTGCAATTAAAGGAAAAACAAAACCCAAGCCCTCTTCATTTGGTGCTTGGAAGGGCTTCACGCAGAGAGTCAAAACTGTCAGCACATCTCGAGGGTGTTCTCTGCCACGCAGTGCCCATTGTGGGGCCCTCCCTGATGAAAGAAGACGAGAACTTTATCCCCTCCTTGCACTAAGCTGCGACACTGCTCTTCACCTTTCAACAAGTCCAGCTCTCGCTGACATGAGATATTCGGGCTGTGAAGGTGACCTCCCCTGACAGCAGTGCCAGGTGGATGCTCCTGAGCACTGGGCTCTGCAGGTTTGCACAGGAAACTGCTTACTCCTGAGCCTGGTTCCTGGCTGAGAGGTTTTATTCGGATGTTTGTCAGTTAATTTCTGTGCTTCGCGTGTTTTAATTACTCAGATGATAAAGTAAATCTTTTATGATGTTCTAATCATAAAAGTGAAAGGTAAAATCACTATTTTAATGCAGAGGTAGCAGTAATTTGCCAGCCCAGCTGCTGAGGTCTATCCTGGGGCTTGTGTCAGTGTCCTGTGAGGGGTTTTGTTTGCTGCTGGCCCTACTGGCACAGAGACCTTGTCCTTTGCTGGGGCATTTCAAGGAAAGGGAGGAAGAAAGGCTCAGAGTCCATGGATGAAGGTACTCTTCCATGGATGCCAAATGAAAGGGAAGCTGCTGGTTTCATCTGCAAAGTCCCAGATTGTTGCCCTGATTTTTCAGCCTTCTGATTGTTTCTCATTTCAACTGGAGTTTTCTCACACTTGTAGCAAAAACAAAGACTGATATTTTGTAAACGTGCATTCCTTTCCAGGGGTCAGGACAAATTGATGGACTTCTAAGTTGACCACTGGGGTCAGAGAGGTGTTACTCTCATCCCCCAACCCTTGACCAAATTCCAAAGACTATGTAAGTCTTTATATATATTTAGAGATCCCCAAATAAACTTCCCTTCTTTCTCATCTCACATCCTGATGGGTGAGTGTGGTTCTTTTCATGCCCCCTTGCAACACCAGATTACCAAGGATGGGAAGGGATGATGATGAAGAATGAAGATGCAAAACCTGTATGTTTTCTGTGCTGTGAACCACGAGGAGTATCCTGGCTGATGCACAAAATGCTCATCAAATACAGAAATGAAGCTTATTCAGGCAGTTGTCTTTCCAGGGCGTTCAGTCTGTCAGGGAAAGCTGTACCAAAGCTGGCCTCTACCAACCAGTTTTGCATTTTGGGGGGTTTATAAGCAGTATTTCCATTAAAACATCTGTTCAGCCCAGCATGGCTGAAGTCTTCCATTCCTGATAGATAAACACCCCTTCCACCCCTCTGGCCAGGTCTTGCTTATCCCTCCCCAGACACTCTGGGGGGACACAAAACCTGTGTTTGTCTCTATGAAAATGTGCTGAGGGTGGTAAGAGGTTGCACTCCTGGCATTTTCCAGCGCGTGATGCAGAAATGTCCTTTTGTGCTCTCCATAAACAGCAACAGTTGGAGGCTGCAGGAGTTTTTGGAAGCAATGTTTGCTCCAGACTTAGTTATTTCCCTGAGGGATCTGCTTTTGGCTTTGATAGAGATTGGTGTTAGGGCTACATGAATGTTCAAGCAGCTTCAGCTCTTGAAGCCTTTGGAAAGGATCTGGTTTTGGTAAGGACCTGCCTTGCTACAGCTATGAGCTCTCCATCCTTCCAGAGCAGCCTCTTAAACAAAATCCTGCTGGTCGGGGACAGACCTAGTGCCTTGTTCGTTCACTAGTGATGAAACAACTCTACATAAATTCCCAAATCCCTCTGTAAATAGCTCCTTACTGAGGTCCTGTCCTTCAGGCTTTGGTTGTGAAGGGTGTGAGAAAAGGAAGCAACTCTGAAGCAGATGAGCTGCCCTCTCCCCTGTTGAAGTGTTGGATAAATCAAAGATATACCTTCAAGATCCTTTCCAATCCATGATTCTTTGACCTGGGGGCAAGCCTGCACCCTGGCTGGAAAGAGCAGAAGATACCTGAAGCTATTTTGTGTCTGTGAAATCCCAGAATACAGTGTTTTACAACAGACACAGGGATTTGATCAGGCAAAAAGTGCAGGGTAGCTGGTCCAAGGGAAGGCAGCTGGGATAGGGATGTGGACAATCATATCTTATACCACTGGATCAGCAAGGATCTAAAATATAACATCCACAGCAGTGTCTTACTGATACCTGCTGTTCAGGGGAGCTGAGCCTCCAGTGTAGATCCAACAGGACTTAAAGGGTCGCCTGGTTTTTATTCTAAGGATGTGTAGCTCTGCACTGAGCAGGAGGCTGTCAGGACCCATTTACTGGTGTGTGTTTGTTTGTTTGGATCAGACCAGAGGTGTCACCGTTGCATGTCAGGCAGCAGGGATTAGGTTTCCGTCCTGTGCTTATGGTATATGTGTCCAAACTGGAAAAAAAAGAAAAATAAATATATATGCATATATAGCAGGGAGAAAGCACTGCTAACCAATTTCTCAGCCTTAGTGATGCTCATCTGGAGTAAACAGAAAGTCTAGAATCAATAAAAAGCCTTATTTAGAAAGCTGAGGCCAGATTAGGAAGAGCAAATGCTCTGCAAAAGGCAGAAAGGGGTAGACAGTGCAATTACAAAAGGTAGAAAATTACACTCAACCTTTAGAGACACAAACGGGGTGCTATGTCATCATTTTAGTCATCCATCCTATTTTCAGCACTGTGTTTGGATTAAAACCTCCCTCAATAGCATGTCCCAGGTAAATAAAGCTGGGTCAGGGGCATAATTTCCTGCTCAGTGAGTGAGATAAATATAGAAAGATGTTTTTCACCTTTTGAGGAGAGCTTTTGCAAAGGAGGAGGAGAAGGAGCTCTGAGCCTGCTCGCAGGTAGTGTCTGTTGTGCACATTTCTCCCTTTGCCTTTTTTTTCCTTTCCTTTTTATTTTTCCTCCCCAAAGGATTTTTGAGCTTTTCTGTGCCACATACTCAGATGCGAAGCCTCCTTTCCTCAGGGGCAGAGGCAGGGCTGTGCTGCAGCCTCCAGCTCTGGTGACAGGTTGGATAACTCATGGCAGCTCCCAGAAGGCAAAGGTCATGTGAGGCTTGTGGGCTTCTAAAACCAGCAGTGAAATGCTCCTTCCCTCACCTTGCAAAACACCCTCAGCTTTCCACCTTGATTGAAAAAAAAAAAAGACAAAAAACAAAAATGTTCTGCTGTGTTGTTGTGCTGTGCATTATAGTCAGGAAAAATATATAGGCTGGGAGAGGAGCCATCACCTTGCTAAAATCTGGTCTGTGCAAGTGAAAAGCAAAGCCCTGCATGTGTCAGTCTGGGTAAACTTCATCTGCTGCCTCGAAGTTCCAGGCTGCCATTCCCTGGTTATTGATGGTGTACATCAAATAGAAATTGAGGATAGGAGTTGAGGATTGAAATTGAGAATATGTAGAATGGTTTGGGTCAGAAGTGAAGCTAAAGATGACCCAGTTCCAACCCCCTGCCATGGGCAGGGACACCTTCCACTATCCCATGTTACCCAGAGCCTCATCCAGCCTGGGCCTGAACACTTCCAGGGATGGGGGAGCCACAGCTTCTCTGGGCAGCCTGTGCCAGGGCCTCAGCATCCTCACAGGCAAGAATTTCTTCCTAGTATCTAATCTGACCCTGTCTTCTGTCAGTTTAAAGCCATTCCCCCTTGTCCTATCACTCCAGGCCCTTGTCAAAAGTCCCTCTTGTAGCCACCTTTAGGTACTGGAAGGCCACAATTAGGTCTCCCCTGAGCCTTCTCTTTTCCAGGCTGAACAACCCCAAATCTCTCAGCCTTTCCCCATAGCAGAGATGCTTCATCCCTCTAATCAATTTGGCTGGCCTCATATCAACAGCTCCATGCCCTTTCTGTGCTGGGACCCCAGATGTGGACACAGCACTGCAGGTGGGGTCACACCAGAGGGGCAGAATCCCCCCTCACCCGCTGCCCACGGGGCTTTGGATGCAGCCCAGGGCAGAGAGGCTTGCTGGGCTCCCAGTGCCCATTTCCAGGTCATATTTGGGCTTCTCATCAACCAGCATCCCCAAGGCCTTCTCCTCAGGGCTGCTCTCAACCCATCCTCTGCCCAGCCTATATTTGTGCTTAGAACAGATAGCAGACCCAAATCAGCTGTCAGGGTTCTCATTCTCATTTTTTTAACTGCAGGGGGAGCTGCTTAAAGGGTTTAGTTGTGCCCTGGGACATTACAGTGCTAAAGCAGCGGCCAGCAGTCCCCGTGGAGGGGGAGCAGCACCCCTCAAAGCTGCCTCAGGGAGAGCACCAGCAATGTCACCTCTCGAAAATTGCTTTTTTCTTTCATCTTCCCTAAAGCCCACGTGCATAAGCTTTGCACAGCTGATGGGGCTAACCACGGGATTGCAGCAAAATGGGAAAACTCTGCTAAAGCAGAGGACTTTCCTTTTGTAGCGCTCACTGGGGCCTCCTCTTGGCATGTGCTCCACTGTGGCCTAGTCTGGCCGTGGTTTGAATAGAGGGATGTTTCATTCAAACCTTTATTGACTGCAGTGTAAATTCTCCCCAACTGCTGCAGATGTTTTGAGATAAACAAAATGGGAATGGATTTTGTTTAAATTAATTCCCCCAAGTGGCTTAAGCAGTCACTCATATCAGGATCAGTTTAATATTTTTATTTAAATAGCCATGAAAACTTTTGAGAAATGAGAATTTAGGAAATGAAGAGCAAGTTGTCTTGAATACCTCAAAGTCTGTTTCAAAATTAAATTCATCCTGTTCTTGATAAGCTGCCACTGAATGCAGTAAAACCACTGGGAACCTGGACTCCACAGAATTGGTTTCTATTTTCGAGTCATCCTCAGCTTCTCTTTGCTTTCTGCAACTCCAGATAAGAGCCTTAAGAGTTGTGGCTGTCCAAAGTATATTTTGGTTACTGTCTGTACTTGAAAATTTTCTTTCATACATATAAATTTAGATTTTAAAAATCTAAATGATGGCCTTTTGACCATGTTTTTCTGGAGCCCTGATTCATCAGCTGTGTAAGAATTCAGTGTATAGATGTTCTTCCTGTGCAGGTTCTGGTTGGCTTTTCCCCAAGAACAGAGTCCACGCACTTATTAGCTGCAACTACAGCCTGTCACGTGGTGGTGGCTTTTGACTGGGGACATGGAGAACAGCAGGAACATGAGCAAACAACAATGTTCTGCTATTGAGAGCCTTTCAAACCAAGTTTCCTATCCACCTCCTCAGGGTGAGTTGTGTGGGTGCCTGAACAGATCTGGGATTTATAGGTGGGGTCAGGCACCTCCAATTTAGTAGCAAAGGTTAGGCTGAGGTTGGTGGCTTGTCCCTTGGGAGACCTGTTAAAATTCTTAGAAAAGCATCTTCAGCTAATTAATTGTAATTACAATGGGACCAGACCCCTGTCTGCTTTTTAAACCAGCAGGAGTTCCCAGGAGTGGCTTTGTGGCCATGTGCCTCCTCCTTGCTAGCAATAAACCACGTGGCATTGAAGCATCAGCTGTGCATCCTCCCAGACTTGGAGAAGAGTTCGGACTTACCTTAGCTGAAGTACTTTAGTGTGAGTTTTTTTCTGCCTTCAGGATCCTCCCTCTGTAGCAAATTTTCTGAGAGAAAGAATCTCAGTCTGTACTTAGAATGAAATATTAAATAAGACAGTGAACTACAAAGCTGAAACCTGCCTGGCTGAGACTTGGCCTTGAAGGCCTTGAGGCTGTTGCACAAATAAAATTAATTGTGGCACAGCAAAAATTAGATGTTAAAATAGTATTCTTAAATAGTAAATTTTCTAGAAGTCACTGAAAACAATTATTAGTGAGCACGTTTAACCACCTTAACAAAAAATCAAACAATGTATGTTTGCATTCCTTTGTATGCTGTGTGCCAATTAAAAAACCCTACTAAATTCGTAAACGATCTAAAAATGTATATAAACGGCCATTTTAAATAAAATAAACAAAAACTGTGTAATTAACCATATTAATCAAATCATGTGTTGCTCTAGCTCAACCTCTCCTTATCTTAAAAGTTCCCTGCAACATCCCTCTGTGCTGGTACAGGAATATAACCTTCAGTGAGCCACAGCAGGGAAGGAGAGTTGGGCTGATGGACAGAGCAAAGCCTGAGAATGAGACTGGGTCAGGATCAGGGGCAGCAGGCACAAGTCCATTTTGCTGTTAATGCCTTCTTGTCTGGGAGTTTAATGATGAAAGAAATGGAATATTCAGGAAAACTAGTATGAGCTGTGGTGGAGCACTGAAGTGAGCTGTTGCTTGTGCTCTCCCGCAGTGTCAGAGTTTAGGAAATTGTGTCTCTCCTGTGCTCCTGAGCAAGGCACTGCCATCCAGCTGACCGTCGTTAGACGGACACAAAAAGGACACTCACACAGTCAGTGTTAGAGCAAAAAAGGAGGACGTTTATTTTTCCCTTGGGTTTATATAGTTTTTGGAGTTTGACCAGTGATTAGGCAATGAGGTTGACACCTCTCCGACCCCACTGGTCAAATTAGAAGCTCATTAGAGAGAGGAATGTGAAAACAATCACTTTATGTTACAATCCGTGAGAAACTCCAGTACAAAAATGCAAACGTCAGAAGTCCAAAAAAGATCAGGGCGACAGCTGACCACTGCAGCACCTTCCTGCAACAACCACCTTGCCTCCCTGATGCTGCCCACACAGCACCATCCCACTTTCCTGGTCACACCATAATGGGAATTGGGAACCTGCCGTGGGAGGCATCATGTGTTTGCTCACGAGCTGCTTCAGTAACAGCACTTTCATTTTCAGATAATGTGTCCTAAATATTCAGTACACACACTCCTGCTACGAAAGACAATAGCAACAAAAAAAATCTGAACAGATGTTCCTTTGTTGTTCAGCAAAAAAAAAGAAAACCAAACTACAAAGCAGCACTCCAAGGTCACGTTATTCCTTTACGGGGGGGAAATGAAGAGGCTTGAAGCATTTTAGTGAGCTTGAGAATTTACTGTGAGGAGTTTTGGGATATGAACTTTGCTGCCTTGAGATGAGAGTCTTGATGAAGGACACATAGCTGCACTATTGCTGATTGAGCTTCTCCACAGGAATCCAGGAGCTACAACCTGGCCCACCCAAACTGCAGAATGTCCTATAGTTATAGAGGATCCCAGAGGAGATCCCAGGAAAGGAGGGAACATCCTATGTCCCTTCTCTGGATACAAGAGTAATGCTTGTCTTAATATCACTCCTTCAATAATTATTCACCATTTTTTTTTAATACAAAGCAATTGTGCTTCTTTGCCTGATCTGTGCTAAGAGGAAAATTTTGCCTCTGAATTATGGTGTGTGCTCATTGAGAGATGCCATTCCTCAGACAGATGAGCGGTCCAGAAATGCTTCCCAGGTGTTTTAAAAACCTATCAGCCTTCCAGTTCCAATTCTGAGAGCTGCTGAAGGGAGAAACTGCTCCAAGCAGTAGATTACCAAGCTGACATGTGCAGCTGTGGATTGAGTCAGCTCATCAGATGTTTCCTTGCAGCAGAGTGGGGAAGATGAAATCTGCTGTTTAACAGGTGACAAGCAATCCTTTGATGTCAGTCTGCCTTCTGCCCGGTGGGGACATGCCCAAGAGGTGCAGTGCCTTGGCATATCTCAGTTTGCTTGACCTGCACCTGCTTCCTGGAGGAAAGGACTCATGTCTGCTACTGCTTCTGCAGCAAACAAGTACTGCTCTCCCCAGCTGATAATTTCCCTCCCATAGCTGATTATGTGTCCTGTTGCTTGGGGTTTTTTTTTCATAAAATTAGGGTATCGGGCTGCTTCTCAATCATTTTTATGCTGTGTGTTTGCTGCCAACATTTCTGGCTCATCAGGAAGCCAGCCCTCCTAATGCTCATTAGTGACAGGGAGAAAACCTCTCTGCCACTGCAGACTTCTGTAGTCACCACAGCCAGAAAAATATATACTAATTATTTGGTTTGGAGGCATCTGAAATTCCCTTTGAGTAGATGAAAAGTCCAGTGCTTTGTTGAGATCAGAGCAAAGGTTGCTTTTGGGGATATAGGCAGCTTTGAAGTTGTAACAATCTCTGTCTGCAAACCTCAGTGTTTAAAAGAAACCTCCTGTCAAGTCCTTTAGTCCTGCTGGGGTTTGGATGCTGACCATCCAAGGAATATTAAGGATGAGAGATGTGTTGTGGTTCAATGCAGAAGAACCATGAGACGCTGACTCTTGCCCATGTGTTACTTGATAATTTGTCTTCTTTAGGGTTTCTGGGCAGAAGAGGGGTCAGAAGTGGGGTATGTATGGATTTGTAAGAATTTCTGGGTAAAGACTGCCCTGATATGAACCCAGGGGGTGGGGTCCTCCTGTCTGAGCATCATTCTCTCCGTTGCCCAAACGGTGACACTCTGCACCGTGGAGATGTGGTTTGTACAGAGATGGGGGTCTCATTTCTGAACCCACTTGGGCAGAGAGGCTCTTGCTGGAGTGGGCCTAATTGCTAAAAAGATCCCCAGGGTTTACATTTGGAACAGTGCCTGGGGAACTGATGGAGATCGGCAGAGCTTCACAGGAAAAATCTGCCCAGCACCCGTTTGCGTTCGTCTGCCTTCAGCAAAAGCTATCAAGTTAATGCTAATTTAAATTCTCACTTAGGCATCTGTAGGTATAATTGCATAAAGCACTGTGCATTAAATTACATCCACACATGGATTTGGATTCAGAGTCTTCAGAAAGACTACATATGTCAGCCTATTTCCAAAATGCATCGGCCACTGAAGACCCAATGCTGTTAAGCACCCCCTTTTTGCTTGGAAACATAATGATCTAACCTTATCCTGAGTTAATTATACCCTGGTACCAGTTCAGTTCCCACAGCTCTCCCATGTCATCGGGAAGCAGCACCCTTAATATTTTATGAAACATTTTACTGATGACTCCCAAGACCGTGGACTGCACAAGCTGGTAAGGGTGGGTAAATAAAAACCACAAATTCCACTTAAATCTCAGTTGTAACATGCTGTAATTAATCACTACAGCTGTGTAATGCCTGGAATCAGGCAGGAATCTGAAAGCAGAGCCACCCTGAAACCTGCATGGAAAGCAGAGCTAGAGAGTAAATCTCACCTGTACGTTCTTTGTTCTTAGGATGCCACAGTTGTTGGTTTTTTGGTTTTTTTTTGGTTTGTTTTTTTTTTTTTTTTTNCAAAGTACAATCTTAGAAGTGTGCCTTTAAGAGAAACAATTCCTGTCACTTGGAGTTCCCAGGGAGGACCTGGTGTGAGTGTGTCCCCTTGATGGCACCAGCAGCATTCCAGTCCCCCCCAAACAAGGGGTGAGGAGCCCTGTCCTGTGACACAGTTGGGTCTCAGGGGGCAAATTGTGTCTGCTGGGCCAATTTTTAAGGGGTAAAAGGCTGCTGTTGTCATTGGGAACTTCACGACTTTGTCCTTGAAAAATTGCTGACACCTAGTTTGGGGTGTCACAGAACTTCAGTGGCCTTCTGCTCAGCCTGTGCATGCTGCTCTCAGCGCTGAGCTGTCTTAACACTGCATTAATGTTTTCTCCTCTTTGTGCATGGGTAGAATTGAAATCCCTCTTGGGGAGGAAGCTTATTCCAAGTAAATTCCTAAACAATCAGCTGAAAAAAAAAAAAACCCTGAAATGTTCTTTCACTTGATTTACTGCTCTCTGCCAAATGGGTATGCATGCCAGGTCTTGAGGCTGGTACTGGAGCTGAGCCTTGAAGGAATTGTCTATACAAAGCTTCTCCTTCAGTTTTGGGATCCAGTGCAGATTTCAACCCAGTCTGGTGAAAGAAGTGATCATAAATACACCATGTTTCTGTGTGGCCCATGACAAATAAAGAGCCAGTTTGGCCCGAGGCAGGTGTTGTGGTCAGATCCTGTCTGCTTGGCACAGATTTTTGGGCTCTCTGGGGATCCTCTTGTGCAGGGCAGGAGTTCATGTTGCCAGCATCTCCTGGGCTGGCTTCACTCCCAGCGCCTCCATTAATGAATTTGGAGGGTTGTTTGGCTTCACGGGCCAAAGATGCTCCGCTAAGATAAATTCTCTTTCAATTCCTTCAGGTGCCATCAGGTTTCACAGCCTCATGTATTTTTAAATCCTTTGACATTTGAAATTCTGTTCCCCTGAAAGGCCTTGTCCTAAATCCCAGCACCTCAGAAGGCCCAAGGAGACAAGGGTGAAGCTGTTCTGGGTTTGTGGGTGGTAGTGAACAGTGTGTTCAGAGCTGCTCTGCTGGTTCTGCCTATCACTTTGATGGGGGAGGAGTGAACTGGGATATGATAAATCACCGAATTGTCACTTCTAAATGCTGCTTAGGATGTAAACATTGTGTATAAACCCTCCCAAATGCTGTTAAATTTGTCTGCTATGTTTCTTCCCTCCCACCCCACCAGTGCTGCTCTAAGTATGATCTCTTAGTAGCTCAGTCTTGTTTTGTGTTTTGTTTGATATTTATGCCCGCTTTCCCCAAATCTCTGGGGGTTCTTTTTAAAATTTTGATATTGAATTTTTTCTTAGTTTAAAAAAAACCCCACACACATAAAGAAGCAGGTGGCCATGGCTCAAACCTGAGTGGTACAGGAAGAGCAACAGGAAGGCTGGTTTGTGGTGCTGGAGAAAGTCCCTGCAAGGCTTAAAGGAGCATCCCATTTCCACAGATGCCTTTATTTCCTTTTTTTTTTTTTTTTAATGGGTTACAGTGCCAGGAGGATGTGGAAAGAGTGCAAGTCCCTCATCCCAGGCTGGATGTCTTGTTCTTAAAAATGTGTTCTTTCAACTCTTGGAGAGTATAATTTTAGATTCATCCTCACATTCTCCAGTCTTGGTGGTTCAGCTGGTTCTTTATTTATCTCCCTTTCTCCTCCCTTTTCCCTGCCCTCACTCCCCTGATGGCTGCAGGCGATGCAATCCAAGGTGCTCATCACTGAGCCGTGACTTCTCCACAGAGCTCAAACCAGCCTCTCCTTTCACCCTCCTCTGGCAGCAGTGATGCAGAGTGGGGCATATGGCAGGGCAAGGGGTTTTATCTGCTCCTCTGGTTTGATGTTTAACACACGAGGCAGAACCCCAAGCACTGGATCAGCGTGTCAGCCTTGGCCACAACGCTGACAGCGGCACAGGGGCTGCACCACCATCACTCTGATGGAAGGAAGGGTTTAAGGCCTCCAGCAACTGAGCTGAGCCCAGCCTGGGCCTAGCTTAATCCCTGATCTGTGTAAAGCCCTCCTCGGTGCTTTCCAGAGGCTGGGACAGCTGGAGAGGTTGCTCTGCACGAGCACAGGATGGCAGCTGTGTGCTAAAACTTGCTGAGCTGCCTCCCCAGTAAGTGATGGGGTGGTGAGGGATTGAAAGAAAAAAACATTACAGTGTCTTTGTCAGTCTTCCTGAAATAAATCAGGGCATGCTCACTTAAGCTGGCTGTTGGTGATTTGTGGCTTTTTCTTTTTTAATAAAAGCCAAATGTTTCACTTCATAAATAAATACGCTATGAAGAGGGCCTCAAAGGAAGGATGATTAGTTATTATCCAACTGTTGCTAAATTCATTGGTAGGTAGTCCCTATACTGCATTTTTTAATGTCACTGATACCTGATACAGACCATTCCCAAGCTGTTTGATAATCATTTATCAGCCATCTGCATGACCAATGACAGCCCCAAAAGCAGGAAGGAGAGAAAGGGGTTAAGCCGTAGGCAGGAAAGGGAAGGCAGAAACCAAGCAGCAAACAATTGGCACCTGGGCTCCACTGAAAACTAAAAGTGGAAAAAGATGGCTTAATTGAAAAATCTGCCTATTGTGTGTGGCTGCAGCCTCCAAGGGGAAACAAACAAACCCATTAAAAGGAAGGGGAAAAAAAAAAAGCAAAGAATTAAAAAATCCTGTGCTGTTGTGCACACTCGAGGGGTTTAACTCTTCCTAGTCCGGGGCAGAAACATTTTTATAACCAAACCATCTCCCTTGTTAAAGCATTTAGTTGGATTGAGTAATTTCTTAAGCCCTCCTAGCATCTTCCATCACTAGCTGGAGCTGTTGGGGGCTCCCAGGGTAATGTTGGATGTATTAAAAACCCTGGTTATGGTGGGAGGAGTGGGGGCAGGATCCCTGATTTCTATTTGTTTTCAGGGGTACCATAAAAATATGGATCTCAGTTTTTCCTCTTGCTTCAGTGTTTTTTGGGAGGTCTCTGTAAGTTTCCTAGCCGTGTTTTCAACTATATTTCTACTTTATTTTTAGTTTAAAATAGCTTTAATTTTAGTAATGATAATAATTTTAGTAGTTTTAGAAATTTAGTAATTAATTTTAGTAATTTAGTAATTCTCTGGAGTTCACTGGCTGCAGTGGGTTTCTACTGCACAGTAAGACAATCGGGGCTTTTTAGTTTCTCAAACCCAGCTTTCTTTTTTTTTTTTCTTTCAACTCAGCAGTGGGTTGCTGAGAACCCCTGAAAACAGTCTGGGAACTCTCATATATTACTCCTGGACCTGATCCATAACGACAAGGGCTCACAGCACCAAGCTTGGGGCTCTCTGGTGTGTGGCACACATCCCTTTATTGGATTATCAGCAAGGAATAAACAACCCCTTATTTACACAGGGTTCACCAGAACTGCTGCTTTGATAAATAGTGGGTAAGCTGGCCCAGTCCCAGCTGCTTTGGACAAGCAGCTTTTGTTCCTATAAGTGTTGTGTGGATGCAAGGTGTAATTTTACCGAATTATCA
Organism: Cyanoderma ruficeps; assembly: GCA_008694505.1. NCBI lineage: Eukaryota > Metazoa > Chordata > Aves > Passeriformes > Timaliidae > Cyanoderma > Cyanoderma ruficeps. Next base: position 4,115,620 of record VZDJ01000052.1, read on the forward strand.
TATCCATTTGTATTTTGCAGAGCACACAGGTGCTTCCACCCAGTTGTCTGCCATAAGAAATGTCACAGCCCTGATGGCACTGGCAAGCATCACCTCGAGCACTGCAGGTTCTGAACTTCAGCAGGCAAAATGCTGTCTGCAGTGAGATATGAGCCCCAAGTCCTCCAGGAGGTCAGTTCTTCCCAAAACACTACAGATCTCCCTTGTGCTCTTTGTTCTGCCTCTTAATTTTTTATTTATCTGATTGCTGAATTGCTGCTTGTGCACTTTTGGGAAGGTATGTTTGACTGTGTGTGCTTTGCAGGCTTTTTAAACCAGACTATAGAAGGGGGTGGTCTGGCAGGGACCTTACGGGTGGTCTGGTTCCATTCCTTCTGCCATGGGCAGGGACACCTTCCACTAGACCAGGTTGCTCAGAGTCCCATCCAACCTGGCCTTGAACATTTCCAGGGGCTCTCCCATGTTTAACCTTGCTGTTGAAAAAGTCTGTTGTGGGCAGTGTCAAAGGATGAGGGTGGAATTAATTTTAGGCTATTCATAGTTGAAACCAGAAGACCTTCCCTTTCAAATTTGGCCAAAGGAACACAAGGATTTGGTTTCTCTGCTGTAAGGCATCTCCAGCAATGACATCATTAGGCAGGAAATTCCATTGTCATTTATTTTCTATAATTCTTTTGAGGGCACAGTATTCTTAAAAATATTTTAATAAATTCCATTGTCATTTATTTTCTATAATTCTTTTGAGGGCACAGTATTCTTAAAAATATTTTAATATGTATTTTGCTAAAGCAGTACTGGTTCTGAGGTTTTAGGGCCTGAAAGAGCAGTTGTAGAGGGTTCCTGTTATGCTGAACTTATCTAGCTGCACCTGGAGCTGCTGCAGCATCTTGGTGACATTCAGGTCTTTGTCTTAATTCTGTCCTATGAAGCTTGCAAGCCTCAGTGCTGTAGTTTCAGGGGATCAGGAATCTCTGTGCAAATGCACCAAAGGGCTGCTGACCTTGAGGCACTAAAAACACCCTCAGACCTATACCTGAGCCCCCAAAATATCTTTAAAATTCTGGCCAGAGGTGGTGGAGCTGCTGTTAAATCCTTTTTTTAGCATGGGGTCTCTGCTGGTTTGAGCACTCCCCAGAAACTCAGAAGCTCTGGTTCTCAGGTTTCATTAATATTTTTGGGTTTTTTGAAACATTTTACACCATATATCTTGGAGCTCTCTATCTACAGTGCACCAAAGCTGCAGCACCTTGTGCATATTTTCCCTCTCTTTCTGGTGTAACAAACCCTAAGTTGTGCTATACAAAGCTCAAACAGCAGAATCTTCTCCCAGCCCAAATGTTCTGCAGCTTGTGGTGGTGAATGGAAGTTCCCTGGGAGGTTTCTGCTGGGGTCTCTCCTGCTCTTGGTGATGTCCTCATGGGTGGGGTGGGCTGCTGGAGCTTTCTGTCCTCTAAGCAAGCTTCTAAAGATGTTCTGCCTGTTTACCTGTTGAGAAGCAGGTGTGGGAGCAGGGAATGAGCACAAAGGAGGTCTGTAGAGAGAAGAAATACTTTTCCACAGAGAGGAGCTTGGCTAACTAGACGACTGCCCATTCAGAGAGCTAGTTAATGGCACTACTCTAAGGGGACTTTTTCTCCTCTACCTTTAACAGAAGCACAGGCACCAGAAGTTTGACTTGCTGCATTACAGAGATGAGTCCCCCGCAGGTGATCAGAGTGCCCTTTGCAGACCAGCCCCAGGCCCTGCTCTCACATTACCATCTTTCATATTGCTAACAAAAATAATAGTGCCAGAGTGTCAGGAGTTCAGCTGTCTGGCTAAAAGCAGCCTGCAGAGCAGCGGTGCCTTTTTACTTTGAGACTTTCAGCAGCATTGGATCATCAAGGCACAGCTAGCAGAGCAAGGGTGTCATGGATCTGGTGTCTCCAGAATCAAGGATTTAATGCCTGTTTATGTCACATACAAAGTAGGTTCAAGATCAGGCGTGTAACTACTCATCCCCATTGTGAAGCTGGTTGTCTTGGGTTATGGAGCCTAAATTGTATATTCCATTTTCATCTGCTGAAAACAGTTGGGGGGTTGTTCCTCTTTATCTCTTGTTTACTCTGGAGGGAGGGGGCAGGTGCCTTTTGATAATGGCCCAACGGTTAATACCAGGTAGGGCATTGTTCTTATCTTTCTCCACGATGGGCCATTACGACTCCCCAGGCTGTTTTCTTCCCCAAGCTGTTTCCCTTTCCCAAAATATACCCACATTCCATCATCCTATTGGGAGATGCTCCACCCAGTGGGGGGAGCCAACTGTTCCTACCTGGATAAAACTGGGACTCCGAACCAGGACACCCTTCTTGCTTCACCCGATTACCGGAGGAGGGCTGGACCCTTCTCACCACCTCTGGACCCTTTTGGCTACAGGATCATCTCTACCTCAACAGAACCACATCTGCCACTCCAGGAGGACTCACTTTTGGACTGCTTCCAACACCCTGACCAACAGGGCATCAGGTTGTAGCTCTGACTTTGTCAGGGCTTTCCAAAATTGTTTGTTTGTTTGTTTGCTGGTTTGGTGGGGTGGTTTTGTTTTTCTACCACATTTGTATTATTGATATTCCTAGTAAAGAACTGTTATTCCTATTCCCAAATCTTTGCCTGAGAGCCCTTAATTGCAAAATTATAATTTGGCGGAGAGTGAGGGGTTTACATTCCCTATTCTAAGGGGAACCCCAGTTTCCCTGGCAGATACCTGTCTTTCTAAACCAAGAAACTGGTCCATGTTTGAAAAGTGTGGAAGAATCCTGAGTGTGGGAGTACAGGAGGAGCAGGGGCACAGCTGGGAAGGGAAAGAGGGTTTAGTTGTTGGCTGTAGCATCCACCTTCCCTATGCTTCACTCTGGCTGTTCCTTTAGTCCTCTATCAGCCAAGGTTTTACCTTGATCTCCCAGAAAGGCACCCCGTCGGGAGCATGATGGTATTAGAAAAGGCTTTTAGCTAATTATATTTGAGCTTAAAGACTCCAGGAGAAAAAGAATTCCATAAATTCACATCTGCTTTGGTGTCAGGCACAGCTCACCCCTGGTGCCACATCACGGAGCGGCTCCGGCAGGGAGCAGCCACCTCCTCAAGGAATAGAGCAGGAATGAGCTCAGTGTGGAGGCAGCAATGGCACTGCCAGCACAGCAGCTGATTAATATTTCAGAGGACACAAGTGAGCGGTGACTTTGTGGCAGATTATACCAGCCAATGTCCCACGTGGCCCTGTGATGTTTGTGCTTCTTCTTCCTTCACTAATCCTGTTCCTCTCAAAACCAAAATAAATGGGGTAAATGTATCAATTTGCTATCTCATTTGCATTGGAAGTTAGGAGGCAAGGTTGGGCACAATGTGTGGCCTGAGGGTGTATTATTAACACCATCTATTTGGTTACAGCTCTAGAAAGCAACATGGAGAGAATTAGGTTCAGCTTATGGGTAAAGCTCACCACAGGGATGCTCCAGCCCCAAGAAAACAGACGCTCAGGAAATTGAATTCAAACCTAAGTTTAAGTTACATTTTAAAGAGAAGCCCGAAGTTGTCAAGATGTAGAAATGCAAAACTAAGCACACAAGCCGCCTTAATTCTTCCCTCAATTAATGTTACAAGTGGAAATGTTAATTTGGGATTTTTCTCTTTCATTAGTTAGTCTCCAACCAAATTGACTTAGTCATGGTTACTTGTCTAATTAGTGATGAAGGAAGAATTAGGGCTGTTGGCTTCAAACAAGAAATTAAAATAAAAGTGGTTTCCACCCTCAAATATCTGAGAACAAGCTCTCTTTCCAGATCGTGGATCCTGCTCGCTCTTACTCATTCCTCTCCCCAGCATTATATTACCCCTGATGCTCTCTTTCTCTTTTATGACACTTTCTGGCATGCTAGTACTTATTAAAGAAAAAAATGAAAAATTCATACACGGAGGATTCTGAGACATAAAATTGTTATGGATAACAGTGCAATAGTTGTCTCTTCTTTTTTCCTGCTTTTGGCACTTTTATAGCATGCCGAGGATTAGGGAGCTGTTTTGTCTTTAGTGCATACAACAGACAGGCAGGAGAATTATGCTGCCTGCTTTGCTTCTCAGAGCTTTTCAATTTGCTCTGCTGTCCTCTCGCTGTGAAATCGAGGTCTGTTTGCTCTGCAAGGCCACTGTCTGGGACGTGTCACGGCAAGGTGACCAGCCCTAACCCTCCCCAGGCACTCTGCCAGAGGGCCAGGCCACGCTGAGGGCAAAAGATATTCATTTGGTGGGGCTTAGGAAGCAGACAAGTCTGCAGTGTCTCATCTGCTGGAGTGAGGCAATCAAGCTTCAAAAGCCTTTTGCTTCCCATATTCCCATATTTATATAATTCAAGCTGCTCTGTAAGTAGAAGAGATCCTTGATAGTCAAAGAGCTGATCCAGTTGGCTTTTGGACCAGTCAGTCAAGCACAGGTGAGTGTTCAAAATTTGCTTGGCACGGGAAAGCAGGAGTCTCTTTTCACCTTGCAGTTCATCCCTGTCCCTGGAAGTGCTCAAGGCCCGGCTGGATTGGGATCTGAGCAGCCTGGTCTGGCAGAAGGTGTCCCTGCCCATGGCAGCAGGATTGGAACCAGATGATCTTCCAGATGCTTTCCAAATCAAACCATTTCATGGTTCTGTGCTCCATACACTGAAGCCTGTGGGCAGGAATGGAGCTCTCTTCCCTCAGCCCCAAGAGATTCACAGCATAAACTGTTTCACCTTTCCTGTTGGCTCCCATGAGATTTCCAAATGCTTGCGCAGTCCGAGTGCTGCTCCTGAATCTTAGTGAGCATGTTGGCATCCTTGGGCAGGGAGGCCCTGGCTGTTCTCCCCAGCTCACCCTGGGATCCTGGTGCTAATAACTCCAAGATTGTGAGCACAGGCCATTCACTTAAGAGCTGGACTCACTGATGTTTGTAGGTCCTTCCAACTCAGAATATTCTAAGATTCTGAGATCACTCCTTGCCTCTTTTTGAATGCAGCTCAAGCTGGGGCCATTTAAAGACATTTCCTTTATGCTGGAAGACAGAGCAAGGAACTGATGTCTTCACCTGCTCAGGGCTGTGCTCTCCCATTGTAGTTGATAAGGTTTGAGGAATGACTTAGATCTCAGTGCAGGAAAATGGGCAGCCTTTGCCTTTGACCTTTCATTGTTCTCCTCCAGGGGCTACAGCTGTGGGAATTAACAAGTTGGGCTATAGTATTTCGACAGCTGCCGTTGACAGGGCTAATAAATGTGATTTTTAACTGCTTCCTGGGAAAAGCCAAAGTGTGTTTCATACAGGATGTGATGCACAAACTGTGGTTTCCTTGAAAAACCCACGACCATAATATGGAAGTTAAACTTAACAATGTGATTGTAAGAGAGAAGAGTTTTATTTGTGGTTTAAGTGCAAAGCTTCAATACAGAATTAAGTGGGGCACTATTAGAGTAGTTCCCTGCAACTGGTTACTGAAATAAAGATACCCAAAAGCAGAAATTATATAATTTTTTAAGTACTCAGTAAATTCTGAGCAAGAATATAGTGTTTTAATTCTGGAATAAGGAGACTAGTTCATCCTTAAGGTATAAGCTGTTGGAACTATAGGTTTCATGAGACTATCACCTTTCCTTTTTCTTCACGTTTTGTTGGTTTTGGTTTGTTTTTTTTAACACTTGCAAGCTTCAGGATTTGTAGGGAAAAAAGCTGCAAATGCAACCCAAATGCATGCTTGGAAGTCTGAAGCATGTCAGAACAAATAAAAGGCAACTCAACTGGTTATTTCCATTTAAGTCGAAGCACTTTCAGAGGCTTGTTTTGGCACAATCAATTAGCTCCTCTGTGCTTTTTCACCTTCCACTGAAGCAGTGGGAGCTTTACAAGTACTGTTTTATAATCCTCAAACAACCTGCTAATGCTTTTGTTTCCCATCAATTTGTTGCCAGGCACAAAGGGGTTTAATAACAAAATGACCGATGACTCTCTTTAAACAGCACATTAGCCTAATGACGTATGAAAGCTTAGCAGAGTTGTTAGCTCGTGTACAAATGTGCTCCTCAACGAGAGGCTGTGGGTGCCTGGTCCCGGGTCCGAATGGGTTTGCTGATCTCCTGGCAGATTTCTCTTTCCTATCAATCTGCTGCTGATGGACGCTCATCAGGAATAGTGCAAGTGCTGGCTCCGTGCCCATGGCCATTCCCAGCATTCTGGGAGAGACCTGGATGGTGGGTGGCAATGGGATGCCCACACTAAAGGGGATAAACTGCCCTTTGAAGCCTTTGAACACTGTCATCACCCAAATTATACTCTGATTTTTTTTTTTCCCCCAGAAGAGGTGAATCTTTATCTTATCCAGTGGTTTTCTTCAAAACACCAGTAATTAAGAGCCAAAAGCACAGAGGGAGGAATCTGGCCAGCACACACTCTCCAGAGGCACTGTGCATGCTGAGTGTGACCCCAGTGTTTCCAGACCACCCAGGACACGAATAAACTGGTTTGCTGCAGCTGCCTTCTGTTTAAGCCCTGCAGAGCATCCACTTTACATCTAGGAATCAAGTTCTGGATTATTTTTACTCCCAGAGGCTCAAACTGGAAAACTCATGAAGGGTGAGCAATACATGAGAACAACGCTGAGATCTAACACGGGCACTACAGCAATCACAATGTTTTGTGTTCTGATGTCTTCTGCTCCAAGAACATGACTTGGTGTTGTAGGTGTTTTTCTTGGCAGCACCATGGACATCTGGCTGTCACAACCATCCCCTGCCAGCAGCCATCAGCACATGCCCTGATCCTCCATGAGGGTATTTGTATTTTCTTCTAGTCCCACTCCTGTTGCTAGCCGAGGCTGGGCATGTCCCACTTTAGGGACAGAAAGAGAGCAGGCCAGAAGCATCGTGAGGGGGACAAACCAAACTCTCCCCACTTTATTTACAATCTAACTCCTTTATACATTTGTACAGAGGTCCAGAGATTGGCTACAGAGGTAGCCACCTCTCAATCTGGATGGCAGACATCACCATCAATCATTTCTTCTCTCAGGGGAGAAGAATGGAAACATTCTAAGAATAGACATTGTTTACATGAAGCTGCATGAGAGAACTTCTGCACGGAAACAGAAGGCAGAAAAACTCAGGGCAACACACTCCCACTGCTATCCCTTGGGAAGCAGCAGCACCGTGGTGCTACTTTTCACCCTTCCCAGAACAGGAGTTGGTTTGATGATCCTTGTGGGTCCTTTACAGCTCAGGATATTCCTTGATCCTATGGTAACTTCCACAGCAGCAAGTTCTTTAACCAAGGACTTGGCCAGCAGGGCTGTTTGCTGTGGATATATTAGTGGTTGTCTCAGGGATATCAGGATTTGCGTTGCATGCTCAGGCTCATATCCAAAGCAACTGGGATGGCAAAGCTGCTGCTGAGCCCTGTGTCTGCTGGCTTTAATGGAAGATATTTCATTAAAGACTCCCAGGTCTAGTGGGAGTTAATCTTCTCCCAAACCAGAACTCACCTGACCTTCATCTGAAACCTCTGGTACTTTTCCATTATCAAACACTTAGAGGAAATCAGTCTTCTTACCCGGTGCATTTATAAAGATTATGCAGCCTACGTCACTATTTCAGAAAAGGTTTTCACCGGACATTTATTTTTCCTCATTCCTTCTAATGAGTATAATCACTATTTCAGAAAAGGTTTTCACTGGACATTTATTTTCCCTCATTCCTTCTAATGAGTATTTGGCCAAGGAAAGCTCCAGCTCCCTTTCAAATGTTCCTTGTCCTTGGCTGACCAGCTAGGAAGTGCTTCACCAGTTATGTGTCTTCACCCTGAATGCCTCACTGCAGGATGGCAGGGGCCCTCCTGGTACTGATCCCCATGTGTCCTGACAGGTCCATCCAGCCCGGATACCTGATGACAAATGAAGTATGACTGATATTCCCTTTATACCCAGCAGCCACCAACCCTGCTGGAGTTGTTCTGTCACACTGAAGACTACGGGGAGGATGGTCTGCGAGTCTTTTATACCTAAAACACTGCTATTTATAGCCTGAATAGTGTGCAGGAATGATGGGAAGTGAATCATTAAAGATGTTTTGATTCCAGGAATATTCCTAAGGAAGATGTTCTTTCCTGGAGATGCACATGTTGTCTACTGCCACACTGGCAGCTGTACACAGCAGGGCTTTGCCCCTTTCAGATCTGGCTAATTTAGGAGAAGAACCTTATCAGTGATCTGGTGGGAGGCCTCTAAGCCAAATTTGGCATGAGGGAGTCACTCTTTATGTCACAGATTTTTCTAGCTGAATTCACACCAAACGTGCAGTTCTTGCCGGAAGGAAGTCACTCCCCAGCTGGCTGGAGTTGTCATCCAAGGGCAGAGGCAGCTTACAATGGCAAGGCTCCAGCACTTCCCTCAGGTCTGCTTTCTGCCCTGCTCCCACCATCTTTTATCAGCTTTCACCTCAGTTTCCCACCTGCAGTCTGGACCTGGTGACTGGGTCCTGTGCAGCAGATGTTAGCTGATGGTGTTCATTACTGTTATTTATTGCACTCTTTGAAATAAGTTAATAAGACCCTCCTATGAGAAGAGATCAAAAATAGGCTGCTTCAACACACCCCAGGATAGCTATTTGTGGAGAAATCCTGAAAAAGCAAAAGAGATGCACAGGATTGTCAGAGGAGTTTCTCCTTTGCCCACAAGCTATAAATAGTCTGACACTGGGAGCTGAGGAGGGAGTTTAAATTAAATAGAATTTAATTAATTTAATTAAATAGAATCATCAAAAATATAAGTTTGGGCATACTGATCCTCTCTGGTATTCCCTGCCGTTGTCCCGGATCTCAGTCATCTTTAAGCTTTAAAAATTTTAAGATACTTCTGACAGAAACATGGAAAGACAGGTAACTAATTTTCTATGTGTTCCAGGTGGGATGCACTACATTATGCATATATAGTGGGAAAATAGCTTAAAATGCAGGCCCTGTCATGCCAGGAAAGCATTTGTGAGGAATTATGTCCATCCTGGTTTCATCTAGGGTAGAGTTCATTTCTTCTCAAGTAGGTCCAAGATACAAATCAATGGCATTTCTACATATGAGGAAACATTTCTATTGGATGTGAGTTTGGGGTTTTTTCCCCACATTTCTGTGGGACCAAGCTCTTTACCATACAGGCTGCCAGAGAATGAGCAGCCCAGTTCCATGCTTAGAGAAGCTGTTCTGGTGGGAACATTCTTCTACCTGCCTGCATGGGAAAGGGAAAAAAAATCCAGTTTTTGTTACTAGTAGAATTGAAAATCAATGTTAGCTTTTACTATCTGGGGCTCAGCTATAGTAAAATGTGGGCCAAAATCCATGCAGCTGTAAAGCAGTGCAGCTGCTCTGGCTGGAGGGTGCTCCAGCCAGCTGAGCCAGATGGGGCTCATTGCTTGTTTGATCAAATTAAAGGATATTTGCATCTCACACCAAATCTGACCGAGAGGTTTGCGAACAGGAACATTAAGGATGATAAAAGTAATGCATACAGCCACTTATTATTAAATAATAAATTAGGCTTGCCTTGCAAGCACAGTACCCCTCAGGCTGAAGCTAACCCCAAGACCTGTCCTGCTCCCAGTGAGATAAAACAGAGCTGATATTTGCGTGGTGTGAGCAGTGATCCCCCTAAAAATTGAGAGGGGGCCCCATTGTTTGCACCAGCAAAGAGCCTGCCCCATCTCTTCCAGTGGTTTCCAGTCCTGTGAAACCCTGGGAGCACACTGGGAACCAGGCAGTGCAAGGGATGGGAGACTGTCCTGACTGAGGAGGGATGTCCCCCGTGGGTATCAGTCCAGCCAGAGACCATGGGGATCCTTATTCCCACAGTTTCTCATGCACCTGCAGTAAACCAGCTCAATTTCTTCCACTAAACCCAGATAAGCAAACTGGACTTTTCATCATATCCTTGAAACAACAAATAAAAATTGCAATATATCTGTCTGCAGGTGATGAGTACAATTATTTCCCCCCTGCTGGTTCTGTGTTTTGTCTTTTTTTTTTCCTAAAGGGAAAAGCATCTTTCACTGCAGAAAATCTTGTCCTTCATTTAGGGAAGCCAGCAGCTGTCAGGAGAGGAAAACTGAAGATTGACAGCGGAAAGACACAGCAAAAGCGCTCCCAGAACATTGTACAAAAAAGATAATCTTAAGATGTTGACCTCTCACAGAGGCATGTATAATCAAAGAAAAAAACCAGCAATATAATGTCCTGGTTATTCCCTAAATGGAAGAACTGTGTGTGCTGTAATGTATCCTATCTGAGAGCCTGCAGTTATATTTTTCTTGTGATTTTTCCTTCAGAACCAGGAATCTGGTTTAGAGGTTGGTCCCCTTATTTCTGAATCTCCTGCTCTTGTTTTCTCCCACCTCCCTGGCCATATTCTGGTCTGGTTTTATCAAATTATTTTTGGGTTGATAATTTGCAAGGGAATGGTGCAGTGGTATTAAAATTCTGATGATGAGAAACCACATATGGCATTATTAATACATTTTAATTAATTATTATTATTAAAGTAATAACAATAGTAATAATTTGTTACATCTCCTCTCCTTGAGTTCTTATAGTCTTTGAATTTTTTCCTCCTTTAATATTCTGTCTATAATCCTGTTCTCTTCCAGACCCTGCTGTTCAGCTGTTACTGAAACATCGTCTTCAAAAACACCGAGCAGGGGAAATGTTGATTTGTTTTGATCTCAGGGGAAATAATGTAACTCGGCGACAAGCCCACCAGCAGCAACTTTTAATACACAGCAAGACAACTCGCAGAGAAATCACCTTGCTCTTGGGCTGCATACACATATTTAATTGCATTTAATTCTGGAGTGCTGGTGTAACTCAGTTCAGCTCCATAAATACTTGGGAGTTTTGGTTCACTGCCTGAACCGGAGGAGACCGGAGGAAAAAAGAAAAAATCCCCATAAACCATTCGGTTTCATTTTCAGGTTCGTTAATCCTCTTTGTCATGTGGCCTTTTAAAAGTAATTTTGTGGGGTTTATTATGAAATGGACAAAAAGGTGGTCGCCCCTCTTCCTCCCAAGTGGGGGCTGGTGGCAGCCTCATCCACCACGAGCTGGGGGTGCTACAGCAGCACCATCACACTCAAAGAATTTGGCATCCAGTGGCTTCCCAAACCAGCAGGAGAGAAGAGGGGAACAGAGAGTGGAGGACAGGTCAGCAGGTTCAGGGACCACGGAGCAGCTTGCTACAAAATGAGACTAACAGGAACGAGGATTCTGTAGCAAATAATATTAACAGGAGAAGTCTGTGGTGCAAGAATAAGATAACCAATACATAAATAAAAATACCAAGGAGAAAGACATTGAGGACGTGCTAGAGTGTGTTCAGAGAAAGGCAACAAAGCTGGTGAAGGGTCTGGAACACAAATCTTGTGAGGAGAAACTTGAGGGAGGTGAGAGCATTCAGCCCCTGGAGAAAAGGATGCCCAGGGGAGACCTTACCACTCTCCACAACTGCTTGAAAATGAGTCTGCCTCTTCTACCAGGTGACAAGTGATAGGACAAGAGGAAATGGCCTTGGGTCATACCAGGGGAGGATAAGATTGGATATTAGGAAACTTTTCTTCACCAAAAGGGTTGCTAAGCATGGAACACGCTACCCAGGGGTGCAGTGGAGTCACCATCCCTGGAGGGATTTAAAAGACATGTGGATGAGGAGCTTGGGAACGTGGCTTAGTGGTGGACTTGGCCATATTATGTTAGTGGTTGGACTTTATGATTGTAAAAGTCTTTTCCAACTTAAATGATTCGTGATTCTACGAATCAAAAAAATGCCGTAATTTTAATTAAAAGGGTTTTCCAAGTCGTGCAAAAGATTTTTAAAAATCCATCCTCGATCACCATCATCTTTTTTCTTTTTTTTTTTTTTAATTAGGAGGTTTTGCTGTACTAATCATTGCATTTGTCCATTTCCATCAAATCAAGTCAAACTAATGACAGCCAGATGGTCACAGCTCTCAAGATGCCTCACTCAGGGCTAATCCATCCCTCTTGCACAGAACCAAGGAGCAGAGGGAGCCTGTTCTCTTCCTCCAGGCACCGAAAAATGGGATTAAAAAACACACACTTACTCAGCAGGAGGAGAAGCCAGTGAATATCACTGCTACCAGCTCTCCCCATGGCGCTGAGGTCAGACTACCCACCCCATCATCAAAAAACACGCAAAGGGATGGATGGGGAAGGGTGAGTGGATATCCTTGGTGGACAAATGAGGCACACACGATCTCAAGTCACTTTGCAGGAGGTTAATATTCATCCATGCCCTCTCCCACACGTTGTGCAGGTGCTGTGTGCACCCTCTTGCACACCCTCTGCCACCCGCCTGCTTCAGAACCCGCGTGCACAAAACGACCGAGGGCGAGATTTCCATGCAAACCTTTTTGCTCTGCAATAACAGACTTGAGCTGTTGTTTCCAGCAGCTCCTGATAACACAGGAGTATTAATAATGACAGCACTGTATTTAAGAAGAGGCGGGTCAAGCTTGTTGTGATCACTTGAATGATACTCGAAAATTATTACAGGGTGCACCCATTATTAGTCGGGGTAATTAAGGCTGCTGCTATTAACACTCTGCCCTTCCCTATTGCTGGTTTAATTTCCTCAAACAGTTTTATATCCTACTCTTCATCCTGCCTGGGGGTTTTGCAGTAAAATTCAATAATCATTCTCCTTTCTAGTTTTTCTCTTAAGCACCAGCTTATTTCACCATCAGAGCTCAGAAGCAAGTTAAGCCTCCGTGGGCTGGACCAGCCAGAAACTGGGGGAACCTGTGCAGCTCTTTCATCACATCCCACAAGCAGCTGCTTGCAGAGACCCTCCCAGTTATTAAGAGTATTTCTGAGGACTTTGAAGCAGGCTTGAACAGCCACAGATTTTGGGAGGCATAACTCATCAAGGATTGGAGCAGATATTTTAGTTCTCTGTGTTCCCAAGGTCAGGGGGAAAATCCACAGGTGTGCTGCAGCCCACCCATATATGGAAAACCTCAGGTCCCCATCTTCCCCTTTTTGATGGACAACCCTGCTGGAAAGAGAAAAAAACCATGACCACAGATTGTGGTTCCTTAATCATGGCAACAACAAAACCCAAAAGTGTCTAATCTTTTTATCTGTATTTTTTACTGATAGAAGCAGATGTTTGTTCACCTGGCATTCAGACAATGGTGTCTCTCTGTAGTTTGGATGCTTGAGACAAAGTTACAAGTTAAGGGAAACTTTCCTCCATGCTTTTTAGTCTCTGGGGACGTGGAGACTCTCTCTGAGACAAACTTTGACTGCTGTCTCCAAAAGACAAAGCCGAAAAGCAGATTTTTTTGGGGTTTGGACCCTTTGGCTTTCATCAAACACCTTAGTCTGGCATGTTTGATAAGTGCAGATGCTCCTGAAATTACTACAGGGACTTCAGCTCTTTCTCAAGCTCTCTAGCTTTGGCTAAAGGCAGCAGGAATCAATCTCCCTGCTGTCTAAAAGCAAGAATTGCTAGCAAGGCTGTGATGAGATTTTCTCTGTGGTCAAGCTGAGGTGACCATCTCTATTAGCAGCCAGCATAGGGACAGCTCCTGCCAGGCTTTTTTTCCACATTTGAAACTTTTACAAGTCACAGTGGCCAACACTTTCACATCCTGACACCAAAACGAGTGGCACTGCAGTCACCAAACAGAGAGAGGCAGCACCTCTGGCTGCCACAAGTATCACTGACCCTCCTGATGTAGATGAGAAAAGGTTAAAAAGCACCTGGAGTGTTGCACCTGGAGCCTAAGGATGACAAATTCCAGCTATAAAGGCTGCAGGAGAAGCACAAGCTCTTGCAATGGAGTCCAGGAGCTTGATGCAGAAACTGTGTCTGTTGGAAAAGGCCTTGTGAGGATTGACTGTGCTGCTGAAATAAGCGATTTTTTTGGGGATGGGGAAAGCTGAGTGTGTGTGGTGAGAGAGGCTGGACAGTCCTTGACAGGAGATGTCAGCACTCACATAGAAGCCAACATCCCTCTGCTAATACAGCATTTTCCTCCCTTGTGATGGACACTGGTATCCACTTGTCCATGTATTTTTATTTTGGAAAGGTTAATGAGCATTTGGTTAAGCCTGAAAGGGTTTCTGCCCCAAATCTTGGCAGGAGGACAGGACTGGGAAAGATGAGGAAAATCATCTGTGTCAATACACTAGACTGGAAATTAGCAACTTCCAGCTGCACTTTCACAGCCTGATCTTACCTTATGGGTAACCTGACCTTACGGGTCAAGGGGCAGACAAAATTCAACACCATCTGCTATTACTTAGTTAATACTTAACCAAAAAATTGGGGTCAGCAGCCTCAATGAGCTACAGCTGGAGCTGGAGATAACAGATTTGGCTTTGAGAGGCATCCAGTGCCTGAATCAACCCAGGGGATGGTATAACCCCACTGGGGTTGTGCTGGGATGATCCCCCTGGCTCTGCTTCATGCAAATCTCCTGTGGCTTTGGGATGTCCATGCATCTCCCTCTAGCTGGTCCCAGTTTGGGAACCTAGTTTCTACCCTGTATAGCTGCAAAACACCTGGGTGCTTAGCCACGTGCTGCAAGGATCTCATCCTGCCTGCCAAAAGCTTCCAGCAGCTGTACAGGCTAATTTTACAAGTCAGGTGTTTGCCTTTGACAGGCAACTCTTCATATCTTTATGACTAGACATTATTATATTGTTCTTTCATTTGATAACTGCTCCAGTAATGGCTTCCATTTGCAGTAAATCTCGTGTGCTCTCTTTTTTCCCCACTATTAAACATGAGATGATAACCTTTGTGGGAGGCTGTGCACAGAAATTCAGCGAGGCTTTAAGAGGTTGGGGAGGAGGGGAAACGTGGTCAGCGTTAGCAAAGTGTCTGGCAGGAAGATGCTTTTGGAGGAACTAATTGTGCCCTGGAGCACTCGGAAGAACCTACCCAGCCTGCAAGTTCAACCGGAAAATGAATATTTAAACGGCTCTTCAAGTCAGTAAGTCTTTGGAAAGCACTGCTCAGTACCTGGAAAATAGACCTGAGACACAAGAACGGATGAGTTTGAATGTGACTCAATGCAAATACTTGGCTTTTTTCACCCCCACCACGGAGCAGAACCTATCCCTGTTAAACAGCTCTGGAAACAGCAGCTAAAATCCTCTGATCAGCTCTCCCCAACACACAGCTGGTTGAGTTTTACCTTCCCTGCTAGTGCAGCCCTTGGTTTGCCATAGGCAATGCTGGATCTTGTCCAGAAGCCTGGACTGGGATGAGGAAAGACCCCCACAGCTCTGAAGGAATGTCCCAATGGTCTTCTCTGCAGCTGCTCTTGGCCTGTGGCTCCCCTTCCTCAGGAGCTGTTTTATACAGGTTCTATCTATACAGTCACCCTGGAGGGTGAGAGCACAAGGAGACATCAAACCCTCAGCAGCACCATGAGCTTGGCACATTCACTCCTCTGTTGGAAGATGGTTTTGGCGCCCCAGTGCTGCAGCTCTGGCCAGGTCTGGCTTATTTGGTGGTTCATTTGCTCTGGAGTTGAGCTGAAACTTGTCAGCAGACTGCAATGCTTGGGACTAAAGACATCCCTGAGAAATGCAGTGAGGTGTGTTTAACCCAGACAGGGCGGTGGTGACTGCAATTCCATGTTGATAATAGTATTAAACTACAGCTCTCTGGGGGAAGCTAGGTAGCCATGGTCCAACCCACTGGGCACAGCCAAAAAACTGGGCTGGAAATGCAGGAGTAACCCAAAAAAATCAAAACTCAATGTGATTGAGTGGAGCCCCCCCAGTTTGGGCCCCTCTACTGCCTCTCAATCAGAAGTGTATGTGCAAAAAAATCTTAGGACCACAGAAAGACTTGAGTTGGAAGGGACCTTGAAGATTACTTAGCTCCAGAATTTCACCTTTTAACTCCTGTGTGTACTGGAATTAAAATCAGAATATGTTTTCCTACTGGATTTTGAATTCAGGCTGCAGAAAAACCTCCTCTAACCTGGAGTAAAAGGTCTCTCCCCACAACTTTGCTACCTAAATTACCTCCATTGCAAAATGGCCTTTTACCTTCAGTCTGCAAAAAGGATGGAAAATTGCAGTGTTTTCCTTTCAGACAACGATTATTTTGTTGGCCTCCCAAGTCCCAATTAAATGATCATTTACACGCTGTAATTTAAAGTGTGTGCTTTGCAGGTAAAATCCATATAGCTATAAAGTGAGAGTGTGTGTGTGTACAGTCATTTTTGTTGCTGTTTGGTTTCTTCTCTATTTTAATAGCTAAAATATTAAAACGGGAAAAGCAAAGTGCTGATTATCCACAGATATGCCTAATTTCACATTGTGAAGGTATCTGCTAGAATAATGTGTATATAATATAGGCAATGAGTGTTCATGGGAGACTAAAGCCGGAGCGCAGCAGCAATTCCAGAAATAATTGTTTCTTCAGAGGGAAAATAATAATAAAAAAACCCTGAACCCAAACTTGCCCTAGAGCTTCAAGCAAAGCCTTTTGCTTATGCTTTTAAAAATAAATGCTAGCAATGCATTTTAATTTCCCACGTGGCTACATACACTGGCATTATGAGAAATCCCTTATTTATGAAGCTCCTGGACAATCCTGGGTGCTGGTCCTGAAAATGCTCCATTTCTCTTGATTATTTTTTCAGCAGCTCAAAAATAAAATGTTTTGGTGTTTGGGGTTGGGTTTTTTGGTTAGTTTTGTGTGTTTCAGGTTTTTTTAACCTGGCCACCTTACGAACAGCAGGATAGGAACAGCTCATGTAGGAAGGATGTATGGCACTAATTTCTTGTGAGATTGAGTTTATTTGGGAAAAAACAAATAAATGTGAGGGGAAAGGGTGTTTCTTCCCTCTGGCTGCCTGTTGCTGGCCCTGGGATGAAACATAGCTGCTGCAGCCTGAGGAGTTTCTCCTCTAAGCTGTTGGGTTTGGGGGTTTGGGTTTTGTTTTGGTTTTGTTTTTGTTTGAGGGGTTTTGATGGGCTTTTTTGGTTGTTGTTGATTTTGGTTGGTGGTTTTTGGGGGGTTTTTTTGTTTGTTTTTTGGGGGGTTTTTGGGTGTTTTTTTTTTTTTGAGGTTGTGAATAACAGTGGATGAACAAGCACAAAGATTTCAACCAATTCTTTTTCCCTATAACTTTTAATCTAAACTGCTGTCTAAAGGGAAGGGCGAGCTCCCTTCTTCAGAGATGTTGGTGCACGTACAGAAAAACAAATCAGTTTTTTTCTTAGAGGGCAAATCCTCAAGAGGTTTGTTGTGATAAGCCATGAACATGCTTGAACTTTAATGGGATTCGTAATTTTAAAAAAAGGTCATTTTTAATTTATTTTGTTTTTAAAAAGGATGTTGTTAGGTTGTCTCCCCATTTATTTCATTTCATACATGCAGCGTGAATACGCTTCAATTCAGGCACTGACAGAATTTTTAATAAAAAAAATTAAAAGCAGATTTTGACTTTTATTAAAGGCGTAGCTAGGTTGTCTCCCCACTTAGTTCGGAGGTGAAATCGTAAGTCCGGGCTGTATGAATAAGCTACAACTTCGGGCACTAATGTCACTTCTAATTGAAAAGGGGAAAAAAAAAAAAGGTTGTTGGTTTCCCAACTCATTTCGCAGGTGATCTCCCAACTCTCCGCTGCCGCCGGGATCCTGCGCTGGTGTGTGGGGGGTGACCGCAGTGACCCGGGCACACCACAGCCCCGTTTATTGGGGAGGAAATCCCTCCCGGAGCAGCCCCGCGCGACAGGGGCGGGGCCGGGCACGGGAGGGGCGGGGCCGGGGGGCGGGGCCGCGCGCGCGCTTCGGCGGGGCGGGGCCGCGCGCGCGCGCCGCTGCGAGGAGGGGCCGCGCGCGCCGCCCCGGGAGCGCCCTCAGGTCAGTGCGGGGCGGGGAGCGCGCTGGGCTACCCTAGAAGGGCCAGTCGAGAAGGGACACCCGAGAGGGGACACCCGCCAGGGGACACCCGCCGCCCTCCGGGATGTGGCGGCGGATCCCGCTCCCCTCCCCGGCCGCGGCGGTGCCGGCGGGGAATGGGGTCCCCGCGCCCCGCGGAGGCGCCGCCGTGAGGGGCGGGGCGGGGCGGGGCCGGGCGGCCGCACCTGAGCGCCGGCAGCGCCGCGGGACTGGCGGAGAGCGGGCGGTCGGTGAGGGGAGCGGAGCTGCCCGGCTCTTGTGCACAAAGAGCCCCCCGGGCACGGCCTTTGCCTGGTGGGAGTCGCGGTGCGTGTCCGCAGGCGGCTGTCGGTGTCCCTTCGGTCGCCCTTTGTGCAGCAGCGCGGTGGGTTCGCGGCGGTGCCCGTGGTGACCCCGTGGAGCGGGCTCGGGAGGAGCCCCGGGACCCGGCTGTGCCCAGGCTGGAGGCTCCACCGGGAGGCAGCCCGAAAGTTGGGGTTTGGGGCTTTTCTCCTGCTTAAAGTAAAGCTTCTTTTGTAAAAGAAGTACTTTAAGTATTAATTCGGTAAACTTCCCCGAGACACAATTAATAGTTGCTCCCGGTTTGGCATAAATACCTCCTCCCTTCCCCACGCTGTTGGCCGAATTTCCTGACGTACCTGTCTCTGAAGGTTCGGTAGCTTCACCCGCCTTTACAGTTCACCATTTTCCTGTTTGTTTGGAAAAAGCCACCTGTGAACCTGGAGGTTTATAAATTGACTTCGTTGTGGTGTTCCCTGAGTGCTGACCCATTTTAAACCAGGAGGGAATAATGCGTTGTTCTGAGTTGGAGGAAAAGTTTGAGGTTAAGATAACCTAAGCGTTGTTCCTAAACTGTGTTTACTAACGTGCTAATTCAACAGGCTGTCTCATCTGAGAAGTGCTGCCGCAGGTTTTTTGCCTTGTACTTAGTCCTCGCCGTACTTTGTTTTCAGCATGTGATGTGTGTGTTAAATTTTAATCTGCGCCCTGGGTTTTTTGATTGTTTTTTCATGGGGAGGTGGTGCTGGGTTATAGGTGTACAATACTTTATTTGGCCTTGCTTAAACTTTTCTGCCAGAGTTAGGCTCAAAATAGCTTTTATTTTAGTGGGAGAGAACTGGTCTTACCATTTCCTACAAAATGCATGTGCAGGGTATCACAGTGCTCCGTATCTGGGGTTTACTCAATAATTTAGTTTTGCATATCAAATCTCTTGGGACCTACATTTGAAGTAAGTTCTGCAGGATTCCCAAAGTTGAATGTCAACTGCAGTACTTGCTTTTTTTTTTCCCTTTTAAATCCCCCACAGTAAGTACACTGCAGCTAGCTACACAATAACTCCCCTTGTGTTTCCCTGCCAGTGATCCTCAGCTCTGCCCAAGAGGAAACACCTTCCAGAAACAACATGGGATTGATTCATTTAGTTTGCCCTTTAAGGCTGGGGGGAAAAAATGCAAGTTGCAACAGTAATTTTTATGTTTTAGCTACTTGCTTCATAGAGCTTGTGAGCAAATTTTTTTTTTTTTCTAAATTTATCAAGCAGTTAGGATGAAAGCAGCAGAGCTAGGGTAGGCTCACTTGAAACAGAGGTCTGATGATGGTAGGCCATGTGTTGCGTTGGCAGAAGAAATTTAGTTCACCAGTTGTAGAAACTTGTGCAAATAAGTTTTGCAGCTGCATATTGTTTATGCCCAGCATTCTCTGATAATTCAAAATTATTCTGTCCTGATGCTGTCTCTGGTAACTCCTCAGACTTGGCCAGCTGTTTTTCTGTTTTACAAGTGTTCAGGTACCTGAGCTGATGTAGAAGCTCTGTTTTGTGAGGCACTTAAATGAGTGATAAAGCAGCAGTTTCTGTCTCAAAGGGCTGATAGATGAGGCAAAAGAGGGACATAAGAGATGGGAATCATGGAAGGAAAAGATTACAAGCTTTTTGTGGTGAAAGTTGTCACCGGTTGTGTTTTCTGCCATTAAGTTGAATTCCAACCCCCTACCTTGGTTACAAAAACACTTTTTTTTGTGTATATCAGAAAACTGAGGGGGGAGGCTTAAGTAAGACATCATTCAAATTTGAAAACTTCCCTTTTTTGGGACCTGGCTCGTCTGTTTTCTGATGCTGCTGCCCTCTCTGAGTTGGATATCTCTGCAAGCCGCTGTGAAAATCAAGGAAGTCCAACGTCTGGAAAGAGTTTCCATTTTAAAACACTGGGGAGCTGGTTGGCAGTCTGTGGGTGTCTGCTCTCTGTCCTGGCCATGTGGGGTGCAGACTGGCAACAAACAGATTTGGCAGGTATCCTGAGACATCGCCCTGTTGCCTGTAGCCTAAGATAACCTGATACCCTGAATAAATATTTCACTGGAGGATTATGTACCACTTCAACACCAGGCTGAATGACTCGTTGATAACATCCTTCTGTGACAGGATATTTATGTACCAGGTTACACTCCATAACCACCCTAGCTACACGTTCTCCTCTTCACATCCAAAGCAATTTAAAGGATTAATTTTCTTTAAAAACTGCATTCTCTGAACTTAGAGTTGTCCTGTCTCTCAGCTTGGTTGCAAGGGTTTTCTGAGAGTATGAAAAGAAAGCAGCTCCTCAGGCAGGTGGCATGTTTGCCTATCTGAGGTGTGAGGATTCCTTACAGCTCTTTGCCTTTACACGTCTACAAGACCAAAGTGATACCACCCCATGTATGCCAAGAAAAAGTAAAGGTTTTCATGCTATATAAAAGTTCATAATATGTAAAACTAATGGGTATTTATCTTGTACAGTCCCTTAATTATGCTGTTCTGATCACTTGTCCCTTCCTTAGTTTCTTTATCTACTGCAGTTTATCTACAAAGTCTGACGTGTCACAGAGTTACCGTGAAGAAGAACATCTAAGATACCCTACCATTGATAGACAAGTACATATTAAGGCACAAAAATATGTTCTGAAACAGGAATTTGAGCAGTATGTGTGTGTTTTTCTTGAAAATTCCTGATGGTCCAGTAGCTACCATTCACTTGTGAAGATGAGGAGAAACTGGTGGAAATACTGAAGCATAACTGGCTGCTAAGGAAGGCAAGTATGACTGAACTATTTGCAGCAAAGGAAAATAAATCTGGTTTTCTAAAGCAGTGGATAGGAGAAAAATTTGGGAACATCTCTGTCTCCATGTGGATTCAAACAGAGGCTGTGTGTGCTGGGAGAGTCTGGAATCAGTTAAGGGCAAGTACCAAAATCCACAGCTTCTAACGTGTGGCATAGGGAGAGTCATCCAGGACAGTGCAGTTTAATGCCTGGTTCCATTCTTTCAACTATTTGGATTAGGCTCAGGTAGCAGTAATTGGTCTCTCATATCTAAAAATTGGGGTTAGTAGACGATTGTAAAATAACTGCAAGAGTTGTTAATCACTGGTTGTAATTCTCACTTTTGAGAAGCGAGAGCCACTGTGGCTGAGAATGCATGTCTTTATCAAAGGCTTGGTTTACCAATGCACTGAGCTGTTCCTCTTTCACTGGCGTGATCTTCCTCTTCTGTAATTTCAAATGCAGTGGAACAAGAAGCTGTACCAGACTTTTCCTGTTGGACACACTGAGTGCTGCTGGCTGTGATGCTCTGCTGTAAACACACAGCTTGCCCATCTCCTGTGGGCTTTTAAGCTGCATGTTCCCTAACCTTGCCTAGATGTAAAACTCTGGATCGGCATGATGTGGTTTTCCATGACAGACCTGTACATTACAACACCCAACCAAGCTTTCCAAAAGTCCCCTCTGTTTTCCTTACCCTCGTGGCAGGTGCTGTTGCTGTGACAGTCCCAGGGGACTGAGGTGTGCAGCCACGGAGCAGGTGTGGTTGTGCACTGTAGCAATATCCTCTCCCCCTCTTCTGTCCCACTGGGAGCTTCAACACCACACTGTGACATGGTGAATGGAGGTTACCTGCACGTGGACAATGTAGTCCTTGAGTTACACACCAACATAATCAGCTGTGGTGCAGTTCCTCTGTGGATACTCATGGAGTAGTAACTTCTGGTTCTTACAAGTGAGAACCTTCCTCCCTGGGGAAGGGCCTGTTTGCATTTGCATTTTCCAGACTTTCAGTGTGTGGGGCAGCAAAGACATTTGGGAACCGCTGGTGTGAAGGAGCAGGAACAGGACCAGGCAGCTCACAGCCCACCCTTCAGAGAGCCCATATTAATTTAACTATTCAGTTTGAAAATAATGCTTTGTGAGTCAAGTTAAAATTAGTAAAAGGTTTGTCTAGAGAGGCGAGATCTGTCTGCAAGATTGGAAGTTCTGTCTGTAGCCATCTGATGGGACCTCTCCCTTCATGCAGGCAGCATGTGAGTGGTGATTGTAGTGGGGGTTTTTCTGAAGTGCACTAAGATCAGTAGCTTCTTTCTCACAGGGCACCGAAGGATCATTAAATGCTAATGACTTTTGATTACTGTTGACCTTGGTCAATTTAGAATTAGTGACCTAGAGACGAAAACCACTGTATCTCATTACCAATTTCCTGAGCTATCTGATCTCTCCTTTGTGAGTCAGTTTTGGTAAAAGGCAAAGTAGAATTAAAGTTGACCTTTGCCGTAGAAAAAGGGTTGAGTGCTTTCAGGTTTGCAATATCATGTTTATAAATAAATAAATGGCAGCCACTAAGAAGGAACTTATTTTTTGACCCCAGAGACTGTCAAGAGCAAAACTCTGCGTGAAATGAAATGGACAAGCTCGAGTAGCCACGATGGGGAACAAATGCATAATTTGTCTCCTTTAAATTAGTAGCAAAACAGTTTATCTCCTGTAACCTTGGATTGAATTATCATTTTGTGGTTGCAGGTTTTCTCTTCAGAGAGTTCATTTATAATTCTTGGTTTTACTTTGAACTATGGAGAAACAAGTTAATGCCCACAGAATGCATTGCAGATTTTAGTCTGGGATATTCTCTTCCTGCATCTCCCAAACTATGATATTGGGAAATATGTCTTAGCAGGTTTGTAAAATCATATGTTTTATGTTGTAATGAAGCATTTGACATTATTTTGTAACATTTGCCCAGAAGAGAATGTCTGTGGGGTAATTCACTGTAACAGAATCAAGTATATTGTTCACTGCAGGTTGTTTAAATGTAAGCCTTCCTTGCCACAGTTGTGGTTTATATGGACCATTCCTGCAGTAGGTATGATCTTCAAATCAGAATGAAAAGAAAATTTTGAACTCTTTTTTTCTCACTCTGATACATTAGCTGTGTTTATTTTGGCCCACCAGGGAACAAAACTTTTAACTTTAAAAGAAAAAAAACCCAGCATAGCAAAGTGTTTGGGACATAAATATTAAGTTATTCAGCCTCTCACTGAAGTTAAATTGCAGGCTTTAAGCAGCTAAGCAAGGAAAGTAACAGGAAAAAATGAGAATAGGAGATGTTGCAGTTGAGGTGGGAACAGATTCATGGAAAGTGACTTGAAATCCACAGAAAGGAAGTGTGCATTTATTTGCAAGTAAACATAGGAGTAGATATTCATCTTAAATGTTTTGTTGTGATTGGTTTGTCTCAGCATGGATATTGCTTAAAAGAAAAACAGAAATAAATATTTTACAGTTACAAAAATGACATACTAGAAAGATTTAATAGAAAGGCTGCCTTGGTACAGAGACTAAAAACAAATGCCATGTGTAGCCTGTGTGCTAGCACATACTACAAGAGTAAAATATAGTTGTGAATACTCATTCTTTAGGTTTCTATTTTATGTAAGTTTGTGTTTACCTTTTGACTAGTCTGCTCAGGACTTTCTGCTTTTGTTTTCTTTAAAGCATTAAGGACATTTAGGAAAAAAAAGTAAAAGCTATTTCAGTGGATAATGTTATGCAAAGTGTTTAACTCCTCATAAACACTAAGCAGATAACAATATTTGGTAACAAGTATGTTGCTAGTTAGCATGAGTTCTATAGAAAAATACAATTTAACTCTTTTGGACTTTGTTTTGAAGCTTCTAGTCTTGGTTCAAGATCTAATTCTCCTCTGATACTATTCTGCTCTTTGGCAGCTCTTGGCTATTCTGGCATGTAAATACAATTTTTGCAGCTCCTGTGTTGGCTTCTTTGGGAATCTTTACAATTTTGCCCATCTTTCTTCCTGATTTTGGTTGTATTTTTATTTTCCATGAGAGACCTTACTGAGTAAGACTTCCTTGCCAGCTTTTCCATGCAGCAGACAGAAGTAGATGTCATCTTGGTTTTTTCCACTGCTGCCAATAAGAAATTTAGGAGACAGGAGATTGGAAGTTTTTGTCCACTGCAATGCACTTTCTTACTTGAGGAAATGAAGGGTAGAGCTGTCAATGCCCTTTCCAAATTTGGTTTTACAGACAGAAGGGTTGGAATGGTGATTGGGAAGGAGACTCTTCCAAGTAACTGAACAATTTATAGACAGGTAAACAGAACAGCAGCTGTGTGGGTTGGGTTTGTTGAGGTTTTCTGTTTGTTTAGTTAGTTTTTGAACATGTATATTCCATTTTTAAATGAGTGCTTAAAGTTAAATTCAGTGAAAGCTAGCAGTGGACAGATAGACAGGTGGATTTGTTGAACAGTAGCATTGTGTATTTATTTTGGTTAATCAAGATGCGTCATCTGAAATTTCTTGTAGGGGGAAATTCAGAATTTAAACAATGTCAATAATGCATAGGCATAGTAACTGCCAAAGAAGACATTTGGCAACTTTACAGAAAAAGAAATGTATGTATTTCCTCTTTGCTTACTAAGGATTCTTTCCTTTGTTCATGATGTGGTGGTAACAAACAATTGGGAATTTTGCTGAAAGCTTGTTTTTCATAGATTTGTCTAGCTCGTGTTCCTACATGAGGAGCAGGCCTGTAAATGAGAGATGTACAAAACCTCAGCTTATTAGAAAGAGAAAAAAGAAACTCTTTGGTATTGCAGCAGCAGAGACTGATGAAGTATGAGGAAGAATACTCCCACCAGCCCTGGAAGTTAAATTGATTTCTCTATTGGAAGTTACCTTTAGAAAGGCATAACTCTAGTAGTAACATGCAATTAAAAGTCGTACCAAGAGCTGGGCTTTACTGTGGCTCCTGTGCTGCACAAGGTGTATCATGTTCTGAAGGGATAAATAAGCTGGGCTGGCAGCTGTGTTGCACACACTTGGGTTTGAACAGCAAAATTGCTGCTTCAGTTCACAATGTTTGGTCAGGAACTGATTTCCAAGGGCTCCATAACCTGCTCCTAATATTTTGGAAGGGGCATGCAACTTGGTGTATCTCAGACTGGGAATATTGTCTTTTGCTTAATTTTTTTCTCTTCTGATATTTTGAATACCCATTAGGCCGATGTTAAGTTTTAAGCATGGAATTTCCTACACCCTTTAACTTGAAATGTTTCTGGTCTGACCACTTTGCTTGTAAAGTAAAAATTAATGTGCCTTTGAAGCACTGTATTTCCCTTTTTCTCAGTTGTATGTATCAAGTTTAGTTCTGTTAATATATAATTAATGAAGAAAAATGAGACTTTCTGAAGAAGATTGGGAGCACATAGTAATAAGATTTCAGAAATGGATAGATCTGTGGGTCAGGGAAGGTCAATTTACTTGATCCTCTTGTTGGAGACAGACTGATCTAAACTGGGGATTTTGACTGGCCTTTCAACAGGCAGCAGTTCATGGGATTTTACTGACTACCAGTGTATTGATTTCTAAATTCATTAACAGTCTTTGTAGAGTAAAAGAACAAAACGTCATTGTATGAAAATAAATGGAAGCTGCTGCCAAAACAGAAAGAATAGGGAGTGAGAATAGCACGGATTCCTTGGGGGTTGTTTTTCCCATTTCACATCCATCTAATGAGCAGTTTATGAGACTTAGTTCCTGAGGTGATGAAGGGCAGTGGAAGGTGGTATGAACTTGTAAGAGGTTTGTAGTTTTTTGTAGGAATTCTATGAAAATCTAAATCTATTTGGACTCTGTTCTGGAATCAGTGCCATTTTCCAGTTAGAGCAGGCCAGGTTTTGGTGGGTGGCTTAAGAGCAGGCAAAGATGGCAGTTTGGCTTTTTATTTATTGGGCTGGATTTTTATCTTGCCAGGCAGATACTTCTCATCTACTGGGGTCTCTCTGACTTCTGAGTTCAGGCAGAACATGCTTCAGCTGCAGCTTCTCTCTCCTTTCCTTTCCCAGAAAGCACAACCTGCTGTGCATGTGTGATGTGTTCCGGAACTCAAAGGTTGGTGGATTCCTGTGGATTCACATTTACGGCCTGTCTTTCCCACATGGGGTTAACTGGTCAGTCTGTCCCTCACTCTTTGTCTCCTGTAGCCTCCCAGTGACCTTATCTGGTGTGTGGGTAAAAATCTTTGGATTTGTCCTGATCGTTGGTTTGAAGAAATGTGCAGAGACCTTGATTTTTATGTACTTGGGGAGTCTGTAAAATGGATTTGTGGGACGACAGTCAAATCTCCCAACCCCTGCTATCTTTCGCCTTCTGCCAACTGCAATGCTGAGAACCAGATTTTCTGGAGTCTGTGGTTTTCTGTATCTTTAAGAGGTTTTTTTTAAGATTTCTTCCTTTTGAAATGTTTGTCCTGTGCAGTGGCAAAAGGGTTATTTTTGTAAGTGGAAGGGCTGGAAATTTACATAAGGAGAGGAAAGAAAAAAAAACTTACACAAACTCAAATTCTGTGCTGGGAATACCTGCTGTGTTCCTGTTATAAACATAGCTGTGAGCAGTTATAAGATCCCATCTGTGGGCTGAGTTTCTTCTCCTTTACCCCTTCTTTTCCCTCTCTACAGTTCAATATGGTTTAGGGTTTTAGTTTCCCTTTCTAATCAATCTGTTGCAGCTAAAGAAAAAGCAGGGAGGAGAAAGAAAAGGCTGCTAGAAATAATTTCTTTGGAAGTTACATAATCTCCCCTCAATGTATTTAGGAACGTGTCTCTGCCTTTTCAGCTGCACCAGGCATAACCCACCATCTTCCTTTCAAGCAGCAGATCTTGCACTGAGGTGTTGGATTGTGAAATGCAGCAGCTGAGGCACGGACACATCTCCCTGTGTTTCCCCTTTCCATGAGCAGTGCCTTCAGATGGAGAGGACAGATGTGTCTGGGATGGCATCGTCCCCAGCCGCTGCAGCAAAGCCTCCGGACGGCCGGGGCGTGCAGTGAGTGCTTCGTGTGGAGCATCTCCCCAGGAGACCTGGTAATCTTGGAAATACCTGCACACTCTTCAGCTTCAACACATTCTGAGTGTGTGTTACACAGCCACAGCTGGGATTCAGGCAATGGGATGGAGCTTGAATAAATAGCCTGAGTAATATTTCTCTCTGAGTCAGTGGCAGATTTCTGTCAAGGGCTTCAACAGGATTTCTTCGCCAACCTTTTATCACTTTAATTTCCCCGCTGTACTCTTGTCCAGCAAAACTAATTAAGGCAGAATGTGGCTAAATTAGCTTTGAAAGCAGAGGGTTTTTTCTTTAAAACTGAAAGTAATTATGAAATCATATTTTAATCATCTGCTCCCCAGTATTTTAAGGTGTGATATGTTGACACATACCAAGTATTTTTTATTTCCCTGTTGTTTTTTTTTTTAAATGGCTATGCTTACTTGGTCATTTTTCTATACATTTGACCTGCTATTAAAGAAATCTGATATAATTTAAGTTCTGAAAAAAATAATGACTAAAAATTAGACTTCTTTCCTATTAAAATGGTTTGCTTGGCGTAACTTATATCCTGTTTACTTCAGAAAGTATTTGTGGATAAAATCGTACTGTCTTTGCATCTCAAGGAGTGATTTTTGCCCGAGACTCTCTAAATCATTCAGACCTTTTCATTTAATGCTTTGAAATATTGATTAAATATATTCACTCTGGTTTGCTTTAATGTGATTGCACATCTAGAAGTTTTCTTCTGATGTGGTGCAGCCATGTCTGGTGTAAGCTGGCTTAATTAGTGCTGCTTAGTGATTTCTTAGTGATTTGGGACCCCTGTCAAAGGCTGTTACATTATCTGGAAACAGAAGGAGTTAAAGCTGGAGCTGTGACCTCATCCCTGTTCATGTTGCACTGGAGTAGGAGCTGCGCTGAAAGGGATTCTTTGGCTGCATCGCTGTCTGCGCTGCTGCTTGATTGCTTTAATTCGGTTCCGATATCCGTCACACACTCGCCGAACAACTCTTACAGCGGGGATTTGTGGGAGTGCTACAGGCGAAGGAAGCTGTGCGAATATCGAGTGCCCGTGGACGCAGCTCCCGCGGCGATAGACTCAGATAGATCTTTCTACCTGATTTCAACTTGTTCCTGCTTCGCCGGTGAAAACCGAAGCGGCACCGAGGAGAGCTCACACGCACAGCAACACGCCCGCACTCGCGGCCAGCCGTGCGCTTACGCGTGTGCCATTTATTCCCCAATTCCCACGCCGGCTGCGTGGGAGCCGCGGGAGCGCCGCTGTGGCTTTAACGTGGGAGCGGCGCAGGCTACAATAGGTGTCACTGTGTGCGAGCCCAATCGCGCTCCGTGGCTGCAGCCATTGGCTCCGCGCTGCCGGCTCCGGCAGTCCCGCTCCGCTCCCAGCCCCGCTCCCAGCCCTGCCCGCACAACTTGGGCTCGCCGGCAGCCTGGCACTGCCACCGGCCGCTCCTCCTGCCCTCTGCCCGGGCTGTAGCGCTGCCAGGCGGCTCCTGATCATCGGGAAAGCTGGAAAGAAAGCAAGCTGGCGGGAATGATGGGGATGTGTTTAACGATTCAAGTACTGGATCAAACTTAAAGTCAGTTTCTTAGCCGGTGCGCTGGAAAGGTCACCTTGTCTTGCGGGAAAAGAAGCAAAGTGTCAGCTCTGCTGCTTTCGGTGTGACAGCTTCCACGTACATTCCTAAATGTTCCTAGCTAGTTAGGCTGTCGGGCTTTACACACGGGTATACTCATGGTAGATGAGAAAGGAAAGAACATGAAATGTCTCACCTTCTTCTTGATGCTTCCAGAGACGGTCAAGAACAGGTCTAAGAAGAGCTCTAAGAAAGGAAATAGCAGCAGCGGTAGCAACAGCAAATTGCCTCCAGTTTGCTATGAAATCATTACCTTGAAGACCAAAAAGAAGAAGAAGATGGCTGCTGATATTTTTCCCCGAAAGAAACCAGCTAACACTAATACAACTGCTGTCCAGCAGTACCATCAGCAAAATCTCAATAACAACAACACTATTCCTGCACCTAATTGGCAAGGACTTTATCCAACCATCAGAGAGAGGTAAGTTCAGGGCAGTTTTTTTGGTGTTTGAATGGAGAGGGGAAAAGTAGCAAAATGTCCTGAGTGCATTTATTTGCTGAAGAAAACACAGTTATGTTTTATTTGTTTGGGCTTTTTTTTCTCCCTGTCTGTGTCTGAAGTAAGAATTTGGTAATGGAAAAATATTTTAATATCTCTTTTCCAGTCAGTGCATCTGTTTGGGTTGATAAAAATGTTGCTTAAAGCTGCAGCATATCTGTAAAGATTTCCTTTTAGACCTCAGTGGGGATTTTCAGTGATGCATGCTCTGGACTTTGATTTCCACTTCTTGGAAAGTTCTCAGAACTTTGGGGTTTGTTTTATTGCAAACTCAGACACCACGCACACTTTTTCCTCCTTAGTATTTTCTCTGATATATCTGTGCAATGATGTGTAAAGTAGCTTGAAGCAAAGTGTGACCTGCTTCTCTTTGCTAACAAGCAACTTGAAGTTGTTAAAAAATCAAATTTCTTGGGTCTGGGGGCATGCAGAGAGAGTTCCTGGGTGCCACAAATTAACATGCAACCTCTGTTTGTAGAAATGCAGTGATGTTCAACAATGACTTGATGGCAGATGTTCATTTTGTGGTCGGGCCACCAGGTGGGACCCAGCGGCTGCCAGGACACAAAGTAAGCAACAGCTGCACGATCTGTTGGGGTGGGGAGAGCCGGGGAGAGCTCCCACGGTTTCAGCAGGACACAGCGTGGGAGGCTCAGCTCTTCTGGGACAGGCAGCAGTCTGTGTTTGAAAAGGCCACATGCAGTGGGATAATCTGGCCCTGGCTTTTCTTTGTGTTTTCGGTTAAACAGCACATCTGTTGGGCTGAGGCAGTGAAGTTAGGAATACTGCTTTGTGCTGTTGATTAATACTGCTCTTGAGGTTTCCTAGAAATTGTTAACTTCTGTGGTGGAGGTGAGTGTTTTCCAGTAGCTAATGCATCTGCCCCCCAGGAGAGTAAAATACAAGGAAAATGTGTAATTTGTTCTTAACTTGGGCTTCATTTCTTACTGGAGTGTGTCTGTAGAGCCTGTCAGTGCAGCCCAGCATGCTCAGAGTGGCTCTCCCACATTGTTTGTGTTGGCAGTGTTTTCAGTTCAAAGCATGAAATAAGATTTCCCTTTCTCAACAGTATGTCCTGGCTGTTGGGAGCTCTGTATTCCACGCGATGTTTTACGGAGAGCTTGCTGAGGACAAAGATGAGATCCGTATACCAGATGTTGAGCCTGCTGCCTTTCTTGCAATGCTGAAGTAAGCATCATTCATCTGCTGGATGTGTGTTCCTGTCTGATGTATACATACACTGCCAATGTCATAGCTGAAGTATTAGACTTGCATATAAACAGAAAGAAAGGAAGGCAGTCGCTTGAAATGTTCCTCTTTTTGTGTTTTAAACTTTCACCTCGCTTTGCTCTCCCCCCCGTACTCCCAGGCACACACGTATTAGACTAATGTAGGCAGTTGTAAATAATGACTTTGACAGGGGATCTTTGGGCACATTGTGTACTGTAATGCCTATCGATCTGATTTGTCACTACACGTTACACAAAGGAATGGAGTTACTAAAAAGATTTGTCAGCTGTAACAAAAAACCCCAAACCAACTGTTCTACTTCGTGAGCATAGAGAAAAGTTCAAAATGCGTGCACAAAACACCCCCCCCAGACCCAGTAAATTGCTGGGTTTGTAGATTGACATTGTTCCAGCTCTTTTATAAACCTGCAGTACGCAGGTCTTGTCTTAGAAAAATGACCTTAAGTTATTCAGTATAGCCTCTGAAAAATAAATTTCTCTTCATGAATCATATTGATGTGTTTGGAAAGCGATAAAAAGGTTGTTTACGTGAATAGGGAGTTTTATCTAACAAGGAAAACGAGTCAGTTTACATGATCATTATTTTTCTTCTTGCAAACTGCATAAGAAAAGCTTTCTTTTCCTAAATGGGCATAATGAAGCAGCTTCCCTGCTGGATTGTCCTTGAATGTATCTATAAACTCTGATTGTCGAAGAGAAATGTCCTATCACAGAAATGCTATTTTCTGAGGTTTGATTTTTTTTTCCTTTAGCTTAAATAAATGCTGTTGCTTTCCTGTAGAGAAAATACATCAGTATCTGGTAGTGATCCCTTTAATATGCTGCAGGTTTTCTTGCATGTAATGATATAATCACTAGCTAGCAATTTATTGTATGTCATAGATTGTTTTGATTAGCTTGTGATTACAGAACAGTTTCTTTTTCATTTTTAATATTTCACTGGCACCATAGATGAGCATTCAAAGTTGCATATAGAGTTTTTATAGGTTATCATCAACATCAGGAGTGTTCTGTGCAAATAATGGTAGCTGCCAGGAGAGCTCCACAGATGTTCCATAGACTTAGAATATAAAGTTTAAATATGACGTGTAAGGAGGTGTGTTATGGATCTTCGCTTTGGGCCTGCTTGATTTTGTGGCAGAGCTCAGACTTAGGCTGTACTTTCATGCTGAATTTTACAAATCACAAATACAAGATACTTGGATTCTTCCAGCCCTCCCTTTCTTTTTGAACAGCACTTTCACTGTGGCTAAACATGATGTACCGTGTAAAAACTGAATGCTCTCTGAATCTATCATTAAGAAATGTGTGCAGAAAGCAAGCCTAGAAAAGAGAGTCTCAATACTGACATCTAGGTCTCGGCATATTATTTAGCCCATGGCAATTTAGGAAACTATCTATGAGAGCATGGCCAGAGCCATGGGATTCTTCACCTGCCCAGCTTTTATTGAAAAAAACCCAACAGACCAGGAAAAGTTTGTGGTCTGTGTGGCTGTTGAGGTAACCTTGCCAGTGCTGCCTTCCCTGAGGCCGCAGAGTGCCCCAGGGCCTGCGGACGCCGGGATGGTGCAGAGAAGGCACAGGGATGGTGCTCAGCACTGCAGCATTCCTGATCATGGGATCCACTGCATGTGGAGCTTAGGGGGAGCCACCATCCCCTTCCTTCTGGGAAACCATCCCTGTGAGTGTTTCTTGCAGCTGCTGTGAGCCGTGGACGGCACAAGGCTCTGTTGCTACAGAGGGAAAGGCTTTAGCTATGCCAAAGCATCCTGTCCTTCATACGCTTCTTTCTTTATCCTAAACTTTGTCAGGAAATACATTTAGCTTGGGTTTTTTGGTTTTGACATCTTGCTGGTTTGTTGTTTTTTGGGTTTTTTTCCTGGGCCAATGAGTTCTGATGGCATAAATATTTTCTGTGTTTTATTACACAGCGGGTGTTCTGAGAACAAACAAGTTATTACCAGGTGTAACATAACCACAAAAATAGGAAATACTATGTCTACCATGGTAGACATTAATTATTCTCCCAGTAAAACTGCTTTGACTGTTCGCTACAGTTTTAAAAACAGGGTTAAACTCATAGCCTACCTGCCAAACTGAATTGGTGCATTAATGTATTATATCTTATCTCAGTCTTGACTGTTCAAATTAGAACCGTGATCTCATCTCATCCCAGGCTGAATGTGTTACTAAACCATCAAACCCTGTGGTCTGGCAGAATCCTGTGTTTGAGAACAGGGTGAAACTGGAATATCAGTAATTGCAGACCAGAGCTGAGGTGCATTGGCAGAGTGAGAGGTGTGGAGTATTGCTGACAGCCGATCTGTGCTGTCTCTGCTCTACGTCAGTGATATTAGTTCTTTATTTTCAGGAATATTAAAATAGCAACTTTTGTACTATTTCTATTTAAAACAGATGTCATCATTCTCTGCTGTACTAGCAGCAAAGAGAAGTAATAGAAGGGAGGAAAGAGTTGGAGAGCAATGAGGAGATTGATAAAAACAAATTCATTGAAAATGGAATTTTTTGAGTGATAAAGGAGCTAAGCCTGTAACCGTTGATATACAGATGAGTTCTTTGGTTTCACAAATAAGCTGAAACCAAGTAGTAAAGACTAAAAATAGGCTTGGCTCTATGTAAGTTTTCTTTTTCTCTGTAACCTCTTAGATTTTATTTTGCTGGAGCAGTATCTCCTCTGTGCATGTTTTCCAAGTGTGGCATGGAGGATACTGTCTTACAGCTGCAAAAATGCAAATAGTTATTTACAGCTATAATCAGATCACTGTAGGTACTAATTCCTCTTTATAGGCACATCTGTTCTGCAGAAAACTCATTGTGTAGGGAAACCTGTTAACTAGAAAATTTTAATTAGTACAGGGTTGCACACAACTTTAGCTTTTCTGGAGGAAGACACTTTTATCAGCCATAACCATCAAGACTTGCTTATCCCTGTGAAGAGTGAAATTGCATTTGGCATGGTTTTAGCACATTGCATTCACCAGCTGCAAATGGGGCCCTGAAGCATGAGATATTGAAAAGAACAAACTGTACAATGCTTCATTTCTCTGAGCAATGAATCCCAGCAGTTTAGTCACATAAATAGAATTTCACCTTCATCTCTTCCACCACACTCCCATAGCAGTAAAGCTTTTTTCATCCTTATGCAGTGCAACTGAGTGAAAATGCTGTGCTAGTTGAGTTAGGATGTTTTGAACATTAAAAACCTGAAAATATTCCATTTCCTATATGCTTCATCACCCTTTGAAGAAACCAACCAAAAACACGAGCTCAAACAAAAATCCACCTCCGAAAAAACCTCAACCCAGTAGTTACAGAAATGGATACCACCTGATATATTTGAATAGCATTTCTCTTCTTAGATTACCTAGTTGCTCCCTACAAACTTGTTACCATTCCTGTGTTCATGCATATACCTCAGTAAACCACCATCAGGGGATGTGCAGTCCAGAGACTCTTGATAACACGTGTTCCAGATCCTGGGGTAGCTGAGTGAGGCAGCCCTGCAGGAGCTCCTGCTTGGGAGCCAAGGCCTGTGTGGAAGGAGCACAGAGCTGCAGGGGTCACAGTTTTTAAACAATTGTCTTACGGCCTGCACCCCAAATGAAAAGTTTGATTCACCTTAGATTTAAGGCCTAAGTTCTCTTCCATGGTCTTAACATAAGTGCTGAATTTTTTTTTTGTACTTTCTTTCTGGGCTTAATCAATACTCCCCAAAGCACTGCTTGGTTTTAATATGGAGCCATTTGAATATTCTTTGTTTCTGATTTCGTGTGAGTTTTTGACAAACTGGCGTGGCATTAGGCAGCAGCATTACACCTGTGTGCTTTATTTCAGGTACATCTATTGCGATGAGATCGATTTGGCCGCAGACACCGTCCTGGCCACTCTTTATGCTGCCAAGAAATACATTGTCCCTCACCTGGCCCGTGCCTGCGTCAACTTCCTCGAGACAAGTCTGAGTGCAAAGAATGCCTGCGTGCTGCTCTCCCAGAGCTGCTTATTCGAGGAACCCGACCTGACCCAGCGCTGCTGGGAAGTGATTGATGCCCAAGCTGAGCTCGCTTTGAAGTCTGAGGGCTTCTGTGACATTGATTTTCAGACACTCGAAAGCATTCTCCGAAGGGAGACTCTGAACGCCAAAGAAATCGTTGTTTTCGAGGCAGCTCTGAACTGGGCCGAAGTGGAGTGCCAGCGGCAGGAGCTGACGGCCACCATCGAGAACAAGCGCAAGGTGCTGGGCAAGGCCCTCTACCTGATCCGCATCCCCACCATGGCCCTCGACGACTTCGCCAACGGCGCCGCGCAGTCCGGGATCCTGACCCTCAACGAGACCAACGACATCTTCCTCTGGTACACGGCTGCCAAAAAGCCGGAGCTGCAGTTCGTCAGCAAGCCCCGGAAGGGCCTCGTCCCTCAGCGCTGCCACCGCTTCCAGTCCTGCGCCTACCGCAGCAACCAGTGGCGCTACCGGGGCCGCTGCGACAGCATCCAGTTTGCCGTGGATAAGAGAGTGTTCATCGCCGGCTTCGGGCTCTACGGCTCCAGCTGTGGGTCAGCAGAGTACAGTGCCAAGATCGAACTGAAGCGACAAGGGGTTATCCTGGGCCAGAACTTGAGTAAATACTTCTCGGATGGTTCTAGTAACACTTTTCCCGTGTGGTTTGAGTATCCGGTGCAGATTGAGCCCGACACCTTTTACACGGCGAGCGTGATTCTGGATGGTAACGAACTCAGCTATTTTGGACAAGAAGGAATGACAGAAGTTCAGTGTGGGAAGGTGACTGTTCAGTTCCAGTGCTCCTCGGACAGTACAAATGGCACGGGGGTGCAGGGAGGACAAATTCCTGAACTCATATTTTACGCATGAGTGGGAGTGTGTGGATACAAAGCGTTTTGCTATGAAGAACCTGTCTGGTTCAGGCCTACTGACACTCTAGCTTTTTATCTGCAGATATGTGATCAGTACAGGGAATATGTAACTAAATGCTGTGGGCAAGTTCCTGGCTTGCTGTACTTGTAGCATCGTTGGTGATTAAGTGTAATATTTAAACTGGAAGCTGATAGAAACAAGCGAGTTTTAAAGGTTTTGTAAGAGGGGTGCCTGCTTGCTGGTGATGCTGACTCTTTCTTTGATGCACCTGTGAATCACCAGAGGATGTCCCCCTCTTGTATCTCACTAAACACTGTCTCCGTTGATCCGTTTTCTCTTTCTCCATTTTCTGCATTCTGCTTGTATTGGGGAGGTAGGGATAGAAAATGAAGAGCCTTGTTTTGTAGCTCTCTCTTCTGTCTGCTCTGCAGAGTTTAGAGATTCTGGTAAATCAAGCTGCTTTTGACCATGGGGGCTGAAAGAAGTCCTTCAGTTACAAGCAGAAAAAGCACAAGCTTAGACCTTTACCCTGTGAGATTCTCCTGCAGCCAGATGTTTGGGTTGACTCCAGGGGAAAGTGGGGAGAAGGAAGCATCTTTGAGGAAGCTCCATGGCATGCTGATCATGTCCCCAGGGCATGGACATGTTCACAGGGAGGAAGGGATGTGGGCTTGGCAAGTCACTCTTGGAGTGCATTTTCTAGGAATCCCACCTTGAAGGCAAGGAATAACTTGCACGTGTTCAAATTGTGTATGCAGCTCTTGAAGCTCGACTCCCATGACCCACGTTTTGCAGATTTTGCTGCATTGGAGTTGATCTGCTCTTTAAATGGCATTTCTTTGAACCCTTGCTAAATAAATGGGAATTTGTATCAGTCATCTGATACAGGATAATTTTTTGTTTGTTTTGGGTGGGTTATTTTCTTCTTCCTAAACATGGCAGAGGCAGATTTTAGAGGAACTAAAGAATGTGTCAATCTTCACTTGTTTTTTTTTTTTCCCTGTAATATGAGATTTTTTTTTTCTTTTTATTACCAGTTGAAATTTAGACCAAGACAGAAGATTCCCAACTGTGGTCAAATTACACTTGGTGTATACCATCAGATAGCAGTGAGGGGAAGGAAGTCTCTTCTGATGGGTTATTGTTGGAGCTCTTGCAACTTCTTATGGCTGCACATCACTCAGAGGATTATGTGCTACAGAACCTTTTCCTTCCTTGAGTTTTTTCACCCAAACTTCCTGTTACATGTCTGTATCATTTTTGCAGAAGTATGAGGGATATTCCTTGTGTCAGGGAAGGAAACCAGTATAAATGAGAACTACAGGTACTATTGAAACATCAGCAAATCCTTCATCACTGCACTGGGATAGTTGTTCCTCAAAGGCTGCAATGCCTATTGTAAAGCATCTCATTCTTGCTTCACCTCCAGAGTGGGTTCTGTTCGTTGTGTACCTTTTAACAAACTGAGAGGACCAAATGATTCTTTAGACCCGCTGAAGATGAATGTTACACTATATCAACACATTAATGTAGCATAACCCTAAATTCACTTGTCAGTTCTGTAATAAAAATGTTTTCTCTGATATGATTTCTTACCAGTTTAATACTGTTGCTCTAAGTGTTGCTTGACGATTGGAATCCTGGCCCCTGGCCACTGGAAAGTGCCAAAATTCATCTTTGCACTGTCCAAAATACCATCTGAAGTAAAGGAAAACTGGAGTGTAGTCATCAAACACTTTATGGCCAAAGCCCAGATCTTCTCTCTAGGTAATAAAAGGAGAGCCAGGTAAAAAAAGTACCCCACAGGATTTTTGCCTTTTATCCATCTTAGCGTTTAATGTTTTGTATACATACATACATGTGTGTGTAAGCAGCGTTCTTGCTGAAATGTAAATACCCTCAAAATACATAAAAAAAATGTTTTGTTTTTTTTTTTGTAACAGATGTACATAGTCCAGACTGTTCGTGAAATCTAAGCAGAATGCTCCGTGGAGAACTCCCAGGGAGAGATTTAAAAAAACCTCCAGTTATTTATATTTAGATCTGCAGCTGAAAATAGACAAGAGTATAGATGGTATGGAGTGGAGAAAGAGTTGCTGAAGAGATCATAGAAAGGAATCTGAGATCGTCAGATCGGTCATCTGCTTCTAGACAACATCTGAGCAGCAGTTCCATTTATTTAGATACATTTGGAAGCAGAGAAAGATGGTAATCAGCTGATTAAGTTTTCATACAGCAAGTGGCTGATGTAGATGTAATTACTCTGAGTGATGAGCAGATTGACAGGTTGTTTGTGGTGAGCAGCGAGCTGCATTCCAATTTGTTTGGTTAAAAAAACGCGTGCCACAGCTGGTGGGACAAGTCACAGAGTACTGCATTGGTTTAACTAGTCTCGGGTTCTCATTTTTAATTTATTATTTGTTTTGACTTACCTGCAAATAAAGGTGACTTATCTGCTGGGTTCACTGGCTGGAAGAGAAGTTCAGACATCAGAATACTCTGTAGCTGTAATATGTAGAAAATGAGCTATTATTTAATTATTGTTCTTATTTGATTCTTCTATGAAATCTTTTTGACGAGGTAGGATGAAAGCAACCTCTAGCTTAATTCCTCTGAGTCCATTCCAGGTTTAGGAGCTGGTGCAGGGAAAGGTTTCTAGTGTGGATGATCAAACAGAGGCACCCAAAACACCTTTTGATACAGCACAGCTTGCTTCTGAGCACTTTGTGATGCTAACAAGTGCTGGGATGTAAGAAGGTGACCAGTGTCACTCACCTTGGGACATCAGGGCACTGCAGTCGGTGTCTGAATGTGGATTTGGTTGGTTTAGCAGAAGCACCCAAGCTTGAATGCATTGATTGACACTTTGCAAGCATCAGCCGTATCAGCCTGGAATGTGAACGTTATGTCGATAGAGATCACCTCGCAGATTCTGTCTAAACTGTTCCTGGCTGTCTTTGCTACTCGTATCTTTGATTTTACTGCTGAGAGGAATCTGTGATAAGAGAGTATAATGTAATATACTTTCTGCATATCTAAAATAGCATTGAAGTAAACATTTTCATTTCTACACACTTATTGCAGTGAACTGGTTTGGGTTTTGTTTTTGGGGTTTTTTTTTTGTGATAAACTCGGCTCACTTCAGGTCCCAGCACCCATTTGTGCTGAAGCAGTGTTCAACCTTAGCAGGCTTACAGCATTATTTATAAAGGACAGATATATATAAATATATGAAGTACCTCATGTTGAATGTTATTGTACTGTATCTTTAATGTCACAGTGCAGATCTTGTTGGACTCATGAATGTGTATAATCACGTTAAACATAAAAATAAAAAATGATTCTTAAATGGTTGTTTCCTGCAGTATCTTTGAAGCATGAGCTGTGAAAGCCCTTACTTAGTTATCTCTTCTAACAGTTCCTATTGTTGTACAGTTGTGCAGGGATATTTGTTGGGCTTATGCATTCAGAGATCTTTTGATCCCCAAAGAAGCAAAAGTCTAAGGAAAAAACAAGGAAGAACAATGAAAATGTTAATCAGTTACATTGTAAAAAGGTTGACGATTAAGCTAATGAGCTAGAGTGAATGAATTCATTTATGTGCTTTATGAAAGACCTTGTCTACTAGCATTAATATTTTCATGTTCTATTAATATTATTAAGCATGTGGAGATGAAGGGGGAGGGTCTCTTGTTTATTCTAAAAGACAGTTGGCACAGGAAAGGCCATGCTTTTCAGTCTCTGATGTATCAGAAAGGACAATGTTAGTGCCAAGAGGCTGTTCTCTGCTGAAAAGTTAATTATATAATATTATTCAGAATTCTGAGTATTAACAGTTTTCTTCCAGGAGATTTGAGACTTCGTTTTAAATGACTTCACTGACTTTTAAGGTCAGTGAAGCTGAAGCATCACTTCCATCATGTCCATCTCCAAGACTGGCTAATGATAAAAAATACAGTCTGATGGAGAGAGATGGGAATTTGAGGAAGTCCACCCCAGAAAAAATCAATACCTTCAGAGTTCATCCAAAATTTTGACTGAAGCATGTTTACAGGCATCAAATTTGCCACTTTAGGTAAGTTGTCTTTCTAGAATTCTTACTTCAGTGCTTGGCACCACACTGCTCCATTCTTGATCCAAGTTCTCTTACATGCCCAGCACATCTCATTTGGGACTGACTCCAAGCAGGAACTGTCCTATACCTGGTACTATATTAATGACACCAGCTCTTAAATACGTGGTAGATATCAGTGTGATTTGGTGCAGCAAGGACCACACTGGCAGCAGCAACCTAGCTTGGTGTAGCAGAGGAGATTGGTGCTGCTGGCAGCCTCGGATGCTTTGGTGAACAGGCCAGAACTCAGTGGACAAGATGAATAAAGGATGGCCTAGCTCATCCAAAGGGACATTCTCCTTTGCTCCTGCCTGAAATATGACAGGAGTGATGGGACACTTGCTTTGGAAATTGATTTTAGGGAGGGCGGTGTCCGTCTATTTCACCATCACGTGTGTATTGGTGCCAGCAAAAAAAAAGAGGCTTGAAG
Organism: Cyanoderma ruficeps; assembly: GCA_008694505.1. Taxonomy (NCBI): domain Eukaryota; kingdom Metazoa; phylum Chordata; class Aves; order Passeriformes; family Timaliidae; genus Cyanoderma; species Cyanoderma ruficeps. The sequence goes on from VZDJ01000052.1 coordinate 4,155,589, forward strand.
TGGGAGGAAAAAGTGCTAGGATTTTTCTGGGCTTGAGAGCAACTAGACCCCAAGAGGTGCACTCAGTTTTTGTCTTGTAGGTAATATCCTGCTTGGTGGAGAAGGCTCCCTGCTCCCACATGGTTGGAAACTCCTCAGGAGCACGTGGCTGCTTCTCATGAGGGCGAGATCCTGTCTAAAACAGGCTCTGAATACTCAGCTCTCAGGTGTAGGAAACTAGTATTTCCTGGCCTAGCAACAGTAGCTGTCCTACAGCCCAGAAGAAGCTTAAGGAAGCTCAGGGAGTCTTTGGGACATCCCAAGCCCAGCACTTGGTGGAAGCTGAGATCCTGGCCCAGGGTGAGACACGATGGGGAGCTGAGCCCACCAGCAGTATCTGGCCATGGTAAAAAGCAGTGGATTTGAAAGCCAGCCTGTCCTTCCATGCTTGCAGGGAATCGGTGGCAGCAGGAATACCTGCTGATTCCCTGAAGGCAATGAAAGGAGCTGCTTTCTCACATGGCAGTGTGACCATGTTCAAAATAAAATTAAGAGAAGGCTTTTTGGCATGCTGCTCCGTTTCTAGAAGTCTGAATTGATTTTCTCCCCAAGACTTCCTCATAAAATGGGGCCCTGGCCCAATTGAAATCAGTAGGAGTTGCCCTAGTGACCTCAATAAGCCCAGGGTTTTCATCTGTAGTGTTCATTTTGTGTGATTATTCCCAAAACACAACATAAAACTGCTAAGGAAAGGGAAATTAATTTTTAAATCCCACTGTAATCTGATTGTCTAAAATAAAGGTAGAAATGTTTCTATTAAATTTTACAGAACTCCTGCTCATCAGATTTTGTGTGCCTGCCCCCAAGCTTTTCTGCTAGAATGCTTTATCTTCAGCCATGAATCTATAGACAGAGCAGTAAATTTGTACAAGGCTTTATGTATATTTTTACAATCTGTGTATAGAATTCACAGCACATAAGATGCATAGCACAGATAAAGCACTTTTAAGATTAGAAAGTGTGTGCAAATTGCCCATAGTGCCTTCGCCATGAAGAAAAAAACAAAACCAGCTTTTTTGCTTGGAGGCATTGGTATTTTGAAAGAGCTTCTTGAAGTTCTGTGCGCTTGTCGATCGCATCAGAAACGCATTTATATTAAGCCTTTAATTGTAGCATTTTAAAATCAGCTTTCTAATTGTTTTCTATGGAAAAAGATAACATAGTTGGCCTTCAGGGATCCTTCACCCTGGTCCAATTGCTTTTACACTTGAACACATCGCAGCAAGTGCAATTTTCTAGATCTCATTTTAAAGCTTCAGAGGGATGTTAAGTGCTGCTTGGGGGGCGTTTCAAAAACAGCCATGGCTGGTTTTAGCCTGACAACAACCAGGGGCCTGCATGGAGAGGAATCTGAGTGGGGCTGCAGTGGTTGTGTAGGGAGGAAGGGTTTCCACTTCCCCGAGGGCAAAACACCTTTGTGTTGCTTTGTGCAGCCGCCAAGTGCTGAGCTTGGTGTCAAACACTTCAGCAGCTGAGAGGGATTGGAAACACGAAGCTGTGGTGAGCAAGGTGATTTTGTGAGCCAAAGAACTGGGATCCTTTATCACAACATGCTCGGTGATGGAGAGTTATGTCTGGGCTGCTGAATGGCGTGTGATTGTGATTTTTTTCACAGCTGAGAATCCCATTTTGTTTTCTTGTTGTTCTGGGAGATTCTCCAGCTCTTTTCTTTCCTGAACTGCCTATTCCCGCTTTGTGCCAGATGCTTCCATGTGCTCAAAGCCCAGAGATTCCCTTTTTGCTGAGACTGGGGGTGCTGGAAACACCTGGTGGAAAAAGACTGGCTGAGGGAGGGTGGGACAGCCCAGTGTTTTGGTGCACTGCTTGCAATCTGCCCTGGGTGTGCTGAATGCTGGCCCAGCATGGCAGGAGAGGCAGGATAATTCTTTTGTGGGTACAGATGTATTTCAGTTTTCTCCAGCCAATTGCTGGTTGTGCTTAGGAGGGAAAATGAGCATTAATTCACTTTTTTGGTAGGGTGTAAGAGATGTGATTTTGCAAAGGCTCATTTATGCCTCTGCCTTTCCAGAGTCAATAGTCCCAGTGGGCTCAGGGGAGATGTTGGGAGTCAAGGCTCGCATCTACCTTGAAAACATTCATGGAACCATCTCTTTCTTTAATGTCTTGTGTGTAGGAAGTCGTGATGCTATAAAATAAATTCACAGAGAGCTGGAGCCTGCCATGTCTGGCTTGTTTTTGTAGTGGGGCATTTTATGAATAAAAGAATGATGGAAACATATTTAGCTCAGAAATCCCTAATCCCTCAGAACTTCCAGAACATGGGAGTAGCACAACATAAAGGCACTTCCAGGTGTGAGGTTATGGTCCTTTGGGTGCAGCCTTAGGCTAAGGTGTGACATGTTCTTGCTTTTGTTCTTACCCACCAGGGCATGCCAGGAGTGGTACTCACATCAGACACCACCAGTGCTGAGGGAGAAATGTGCTGAGCGAGAGAAATGAAGGGCAGGGATCTGGAATACAGAGGGAAAGTATCTAATCAGAAATAACAGCTCTCATCAGGCCCAGACAATAGACAGTAAACTGGCTTCAGGAGAGCTATTCAGGCATCCTGGGAGCCAAATCAACAGACAGAAGGTAAGAATAGAGTCATGACAACTATTTAAATGATTTTCAAAAGTTGATTATGCTCAAGACTTCCCTAGACCCTACAAAGGTAGAATTTGTTTTGCTGCCTTAGAATACAGTCCCTGCATGTTCTTTGTCCTTTGTCCTCCATGCTTCATTCGGTGGTTTCTTTACAATACGTGCTACATAAGATGTTTTTCCTCCTCAGTGCCTGGGGATGAGCAGGTTGGTTGACCCTGCTTAGGAAAATAATTTCAAAGTACAGTCTGTAATTGTCCTATTGAGCACTCGCCTTCACCCCTCCACACAGCATCTTTGTTGGCTCATAATGAGATGGCAAAGGGCAGGAGTCCCGAGACACAGCTGGGAGAGGAAGCTTTCCCTGCACCCCGCTGTGATTCCAGGATGGAAGAGCAGGGTGCTGTGTTCCCTTATCAAACACTTGTCCTGACTTGGTGTGAGCCGGGCATGGGCTCACCGCTCTGCCTCTGTGGTGCATTAGCTGGGGCACACAGGATGGCCTCTGATTTCTGTGCCACCCTTCTGCCAGCTGCGGGGGGATGGATGATCCCAGATCTGGCATACTGCCTGCTGAGGGTTTGGACAAATGTGAACTGACAGAGGGAGTTCATACCAGGTCAGCATTTCACGGCATTTCTCAGCGGGTATTAGGAGCTTTAAAAACCACTGAAGTGCAACATGAGATATTTAGAAGTTGGGGGTCCTACCAGCTCATGGCAGTCGTTTTTCATCCCATTTTACAGGCAGAACTCTCCAGCAGAGCAGTCACGGTGATCATGGGTATCGCTGGCTCTGGAACACTGGGAAAAGGCAGAGGTTCACAACTGAAAACTGGAGCTCTAAAAGCAGGTTGTGGAATGGTCAGGAATATCAGCTGAAAGCTACTGTGTTGTTCTGATTTTCCAGTAGCATGGTCTGTGCTGGCAGGTTTGTTGTCTCTGGTTGAAGCTGTGTTTTTGTGTAATGAAATGCATCTCCTGACATTAGCAGGACTGGAGCAAACACCTACCATTTCCCATCTAGGAAATCTGGCATTCTGCACTCCGTGTCTGCCTTTGAAAGAAAAACGAGAGTTTCTTCCCAGCACTGCCAAAAAAGTGATATTAATTGAAATAAAGCTTGGAATGAGATGTGAGTGTGACTTGATCTAGGAGCAGCCTTATAGAATGAGATTTAAAAATATGCAGCACAGGAAGGAACTCATGCATTGAGTCACAGGAGGACTGATGAATTAGTCAGGATGGTCTATCCATAATTTTGATGAGCTGGGACAGACAGGAGAGGAAGCAGCACACAGGAAAAGCAATACCAGTAACTCAGGCTAAGATCAGGAGCCTTCAAAGGAAAAAAAAAATCAGCCAAGTTGAGGGAAAGGAAATCTCTTACCCTTGGTTTCTGCCATTTCTCATGCATCTCAAGTGATTGTGTAGATGACATGAATTTGCTGAGTTCCTGTTAGGACACCACAGTTAGAGAAATGGCTTGCACCAGAAGGCCAGAATGAGGTCTTTCAAAGGTCATTATCAGAACTTGTTTCTCATCAATACACTACTTGATTGGAGAAAAAGACTCAAAATTGCAGGGCTTTGATTGCTGGGAGGGAAGCTTTTAACTGCTTCCTGCTGTTCTGTCATTTATGCTAACCCCAAATGGCCCCATTAAACTGATGTCCTGTTTCCCATTTACTGCCCACAAATCACTCTTCTCCTGTTAATATAGGAAACATTTGCACATGATAGGAATTGGAGTGGCTAAACAGTAAATCTTAAAGCCAGTAAAGAACTCAAAAGTATTTACCCAGTGACCAAAGTATTGATTTCCCCCACCACTTCATAATATTCAGTTGTGAACTTTATTAAAAAAATACAGAACCTCATGTCTGCCTTAAGAGAATCTGTAAAAATACCGTTCCCGAGCTGTGGATTTTGAGTCAGTGTGATTTCTGTGTGACAGCTAATTTCTCGCAGCTAATAAGAGGCTGAAACAAAGGCTGGGAGTGATGCAGCTGTGGGGCGTCACTGCTGATGCCGTGTGACACCACACATTGCTGCTGTGGGCTGGGTCAGCGATGGGAACAGCACAGCAGCTCTGTTTTCTCAGGACAGCAACTCTGTGAGTGCCTGGGAGCTCTTTGGGCTCAAGAGGAGCTGAGCCCCAGAAAGGCTTTCCTTGGCTTTGATGGATATCTGAGCTTACACGGCCTCACAGGTTTGTGGATGCATCCACTCTCCCATCCAGAACTGAGTCGTGCCTCAGGTCTTTCCACTGACAGCATTTTACTGCAGTACACTTTTACTGTCAGGTTAAACTAAAATGCTGACAGTGCACTGGGGTGATACGTGGTCCCTTCTACACCTGCTCTGCTGCAGAGCTCCCCTGGCAGCAGAGGGAGGTGTAGGAGCTGGATAATGAATCCTAGAGCAAGATTTAGTATTGCAGGAATACCCCAATAATGGTCTCAAAGCATTTGGACATAACTGGAGAGGACAGAATGAGTGAGCCCCTTGTTATGTGTGGTGTTTGTTGTGAGCAAACAAGAAAGAAATTACCCTTCTTCTGCTGTTCCCTTCACTCTTCCATATCCCTATTTCCCCCACTGCAAAAAGGGGAGGATGAAATCCCACCCCTCAGCAGTGTTGATCAAACCTGCTCCATAGGCAGCAGGAATCAGAACAGGCTCAGCAAAGCCCCTCTCTCCTCAGGAGCCAAGGATTGCTGGTGCCCTCTGTCACCAAAAGATTCCCAATGTCCTTAAATGTCACTAAATGGGGAAAAGTAACGTTGCTGAAAGTCACAATCAAAGGGGCCTCAGATGTAAATCCTTCCTAGAATCGTTATAATCTTCAGCTGCTTTAGTTCCAGCAGATAATGAGCTGACAGCCAAAAGGTAAATATAAATGCAAAATATTCCCAAAGCAAACGTGTTATTGGCTTTTAAAACAAGTCCATTTAAATAATGAGAAAAATTATTAAAGAAACAGAATCTATTCTGCTTTATGTTTAAAGATGAATTAATGCAAATATCACAGGTTTATCCTGCATTACTCCCTCGGGAGGAGTCACTGGGGAAGCAATTTGTTTCTTGTTAGCTAAGGCATGGAGCTTTGAAGTTACTGAGTTGTCTGTCTCTGCAAGTAGCCCATTTAATCTTGAGGAAAAGTGTCAAATCTAAGTTGGAGTCAGTTGTGTGCATTGTTTAAAGCTCTGGCAGGAAGAGGTTTGCAGCATGCCACCAACCAGCAGGATGAAGGGCAGTGGAAGTGGAACAAAGAATTTCTGGAAGAAATTTTTTTTTGGCTATTACCAATGGACATGGAGCCCTGTACAGTGAGTGTCAGGAGACCCTTNTTTTTTTTTTTTTTCTTTACAACTGACTTCTAGTCTAAGGGCTCTCATAATTTGCTTTTTGGTGGTATCAGGTGAGGGTGATTTCTGTGAGGGCTAATTTCTGGGAAAGCCACCAGAAGTAGGTGTGTTCCCCCAGATAATCCCCAATTTTAGGGGTGTTCACACACTCCTGCTCCTTTGACTGTGCTCATGAAATTGTCTCTGGAGCCATGCTGTGATTGGATTAGGTAAATTAGCTAGAATTAATTTCTTTTAAATTCAGCCCGGAATATTGTGCTCAGTTTGTTGATACAACTGTGTGGGCAATGGGTTTGTGACACACACCTCTGACAGGCTGCTTCCCTGCTCAGAAAAATTCAAAAGCTGTTGTCTGAAACCCCAGGGCCATGGAGTTCATAGCAGACTCCACCTTCATCCCACAATTGTTTTTCAGGAGTCAGGTTTTTTGTTCTTTAATTACAAATCAGACCCTCAGCTATCAGTCAGCACAGCTCCAGTGAGCTGATGCACATGAGCTCCCCTGTGTCAGCTTTTAGCCTGAAGGTTCCAGCCTTGGGTTATCAGCTGCAAAGAAGATCTCTGCGATGTTAACAGCCTGTAAAGCAATTGAGGGAGGTCAGTATGCATCTGAAGACAGCTCAAAACAATAGCCAGAGGGGGGATATAAACTGTTTATAACAACTGGATTGACACGGAAATCTACTGATGCAAAATTCATAGCCAACATGAATTAATTTGCTCCTGATCGCTCCTTACAAAAACTCTGGCTTCTCCCCGCTTCCCCTAATGACTTCTATTTGACAGCTGTGGGCTTGGAAAGCAAACTGCAGTAGCAGAGTAGGCATTAATGTTCCAAAACAGCACTAAAATCTGCGAATGGAATTGCCTTTGAAACTTAGGGTGGTTGCCAGATTATACTGAATCAAGCTTGTCGTGTTTTTATGGACTATGCTTAATCCTTGAGCATCTTTCCTCTCCCTATCACCTGTGTGTGAGGGAATATTAGCTCTGTTTTACAGATGAAGAAATGAGGCACAGGACACCTGAGAGAGGCCTGGAAATTGCTCTGCTCTGCAGCACAGTCTTACAAGAAGGCACCATCTCACTTTTTCATGTTAGTTGGATCGGCTGCAAGATCTCTGATTGGTTTTCCTGACATGCCACAGAATCACAGAACCACGGAATGCTTTGGGTTGGAAGGGACCTCAAAGATCATCCAGTTCCAATCCCTCAGAGGTGGACAAGGACACCTTCCCCTGTCCCAGGCTGCTTAGAACTCCATCCAATCTGGCCTTGAACACTTCCAGGGATCCAGGGACATCCACAGCTTGTCTGGGCAACCTGTGCCAGTGTCTCACCACTGTAACAGGGAAGAATTTCCTTCTAATATTTAATCTGAACCTACTCTCTGTCAGTTTGAAGCCATTCCCCCTTCTCCTGTCACTCCATGCTGTAGTGAACAGTCCTTCTCCATCTTTCTTGTAGGCTCCCTTCAGGTACTGAAAGGTGACAATTAGGTCACCCCTGAACTTTCTTTTCTCCAGGCTGAACAACCCCAAATCTCTCAGTCTTTCCTCGAGGAGATCTGCCCCATTCCTCTGATCATCTTGGTGGCTTCTTCTGGCCTCACTCCCACAGCTCCATGTCCTTCCTGTGCTGGGACCCCAGATCTGGACACAGCACTGCAGGTGGGGTCACACCAGAGGGGAGCAGAGGAGCAGAATCCCCTCTCTTCACCTGCTGCCCACAGAATTCAGCTCAAGTTCCCACGGGGGCCCAGGCAGTGAGTGGGGTGTGCAGTGCTGCTCCTGGTTTGTTCCAGCACCTTGCAGGGGAGGGGAGCAGGGCTGTCCCTGTCCCTCCTGCGAAGGGTGAGCAGAAGTCTGCAAGTCGTAGCTGTAACTAAGTAAATGCTCTGTAAAGTCGTTTTATGTAACGGGCTGGAATTGATATCTTTGCTTATGAAACAGGAGCTGGTGGCTGTTTTATTAACCAGCATGCAGTGCAAGTGCTACACTGAGCTGAATTCTTTCCTCAGATAGTCTGTGCGTGCTGGTGAAGTCAAGGAGAACTGGGCTGGTGTCCAAGGACAGAAGCTGGTTGCTTGTCTACTTAGGATACATCGAAAGCATTAGTAATGAGATGTGAGAAGAATAAATAAGCCTGTTTACCGCATGGAACAGAGCTGCCTTACAGAGGGTGAGCTGCAAAATGACTAGTTAAGGGCTGCAGCCAATAGCCCCTCCCAAAACTGGAGGCTCTCCTGTCATCTCTTCCCACATCAACCCAGGAAATGCCCTGGGAAAAAGCCTTAGGAAATGTCTTGAAAGAACAACTCTGCAAGAAGGTCTAGTCCAATGTTCTCTGCTGGACAGGTGCCTTTTGTCTGAGGAGCCAAAGGTATGAGTGGTGATACTTTTCCAGGGAATTTCAGAGATTTCGTGCTCATGTGCAGGACAGGAGGAAAAGGAAGAACTTTTTCGGGCTAATTGTGATCAGCCAACGCAGAGGAGGATCACCTGCAAACAGGATTGGGATAGAATACATAATATCACACAGCATCCCCTACTCACTTAGATGTGAACTAAGTTATGGGTCTAGTTCAGGGCTGAGAATGGTCAGCAAAGCCTTGGACCATGGAATTTAATACAGATTGTCACAAGAAAGGGAAGGCTAATTCAGGTTTAGAAACTTGTGCAGCATGAATTTTGTAGCTGCAGTTTTACCCTTTAATAGCTAGAGAGCTGTTATATAAATAGTATAAGGCGCTGTGCAGACGGGGTGGGAAAAGAGAGTTTATTTCTGTAGTCTAAAAGAGATCTCTTAAAAAGTGGGATTATGGGAAGAGAAAGGAAGGAAAGAGCACGATCCGGGGCCACAGATGGGTGGAAGGTCTTGTGAGCCAAAGCAGCATCTTACCTAAGTCAGGATTTCACAGCAGAATTAAAAATACATCAGGTCTAAGATCTTAATAAGGGGTTTCTAAAGAAGATATGTGGGAAATGGAGCACAACAAAGCAGGCAGATCCTGCTGGCCCAGGTGGCTGCAAGCCAGGAGCAGGGGGAGTGTGGGCCTGCACTTGTGCTGGAGAATTACAAATAAAGGAACAATTGGGAAAGGCAAGGTGTAATTCATGAAGCAGCCAGAATTTGTTTAATGTTTCTCAGGATTTAAAGCTAATCACAAGCTAAATTTACCCTTCTGGTTCCTCCTCCCACCCCATACCTCCAGGATCTTCTAATTTATAGCCTTCTGGATTCCTGCACTTTTCCTGAGCGTGATGTACAGGAATGGATCAGCCTCATATCTCAGTGGCTGCAGAAGCCTGACAGTGTTTTCACACTGCTTGTCCCTCCAATAAATCAAAAAAAGCACTCAGAAGTGAGGGCTGCATTTCCAACAGAAGTCCTGTGGTGGGGAAGGACGGCTGTTTGTGCATTTTTCCAGCTGTGGATCCCCTGGATGGCGTTCCTGCTGACTGGAGTGCCTTGCAGCAGTTATATAATTGCAAGTCAAAATTTCCCTGCTTTGCCGAATTGCTGAACCAGAAGGGTTTGCTTACTAAAGGACTGGAGGGAAGGAACTGGAAAGGAGGCAGAGGCAAGAGGCTGCATAAACTGTTGGGCTGTGATCAGCATTTTGATCATTTTAGGAATTTGTCAAAGGGGAGGAGGGAAAGTTGTGTGGTGAGAGATGGGTGAATAATTAACCACATATAATTTAGTCAATGAATTTTGCTGATCGAGGATTATCTACAAATGGATTCCTGTGTGTGTCAAATGTTATTCAACAGCTCTTTTCAGTGAATAATTTTTGAGTTGTAGCTGCATCCTGAGGAGTTCATTGAGGTATTTGGTAATTAAATACTGAGAAATAAGTGAGAGTACTAGCACACCAAAAGCTAATCACTTAAATGGTGCTTGTGTAGTCTCACTGAATTCTTAAGGTGTAAAGGAAAGTTTGTTTGATTTGAACTTTCATCACTGCCTAGTCTTTGAAGAGGTCACTTTAAATGTTGTAAGCTGTGAAATCTGAGGTATTTGGAGTGAATTACCCAGTTTTGGGGGTCTCCATACATATCTGTCTGTACAGGATTATACTTAGGAGACCCCCATGCAAATCTTATACAAATCTTATACAAACTGAGCCTATTTCTTTGACTTATTGCTGGTTACTCCCCTTCTTCCTTCTCATCCCTTCATTAAACTTCTGTGCTCCTTCCACATCGCATTAGAGATTACTGGAATAGGGCAGTTTACTGTAAAATATTTACAATAGAGCCTAAGCATCATTCTAAAATTCAAATACCTCAGTAATAATCTGTAGTATTAATTTCTGAGGCGCTGAGGATGATGCTGGTATTTAACTTCCACTCCTTGCATAACCTTGGGCAGATCAATTACTTGGAGAAATTTCGTTATCCCCATCCTACAGCTAAAGCCCATTTGGATGATAAAGATCTCTTGCAGTCATGAAGCAAAGATCTGAGAGCTGCATCCCCAAAACTGCAAGGGGAATGCTCCAAGGATCTACAGAATCCAGCGTCACAAGATACAGAATACAGCAAACTGTAGATGCTGTTGATGAAGTAAAACTGCGAGTCAAAAAAAACCCCAAAAAACCTACTAAGAGAACACATTGTTTAGGTGAAAGGCTTTAGTGGATAAGATGTGGATTTTTAAGCACCAACTGTTGTGACAGAACAGTTGCATTTTGACCTGTTTAATTTAAATGGGTGTCCACAGGAAAACTCAGGACAGCCCAATGGAGCTCAAGCCAGGGCAAAAAAATTCATCCTGAATTCCTAACTAGGGAAACAGACAGCACATCCCTTGTGAAGGCAGCAGATTCAAATAAAACAAAACTTTATATTTTAATTCTGTTGTTTTATCCTGCAGTCACACTCCTAGCAGCACAACTGTCCTTTCAGAGAGACGTGTGCTGTGCTCACCTTCCGTGCATGTGTTTGCAGCTCACAAGCAGATTGCTAATGTGGGTTTTTTTGTTTGTTTGTTTCAGTGCTTTCTCTTAGGAGGCGATGCTCCTGACAGTTTGATTATTTGGAATCTGAGGTGAAAATGCCCAACTAAAGAGGTCAGTTGAGAGAGAAAAAAACAGCAGCACGTGCAAATAAGGAAATCAGGATTTTTGTGAGGGATACAATTGCGTGTTCGCGTGTTGCTGAAATCCAGAGGTACTTCTAATAACCCTTTAAACCTCATCTTTTTCTAGTAATCTTCATAATCCTCACCTAGGATTGCCAGGGAGTAATTTGTGACTGCAGCGTGTATGACAGGGAGAAAAGCAAAGCTGCTTGACAGAACATCAAAGGTTTGTGCCACTGAAGTTTTCTGCAGCCATTGCTAAATCCTTCATGCTTGAAACAATGATGAAAAATGATTGTCAGCTATGAAACCAAAATTACATCAATCTGCTTCAGGGTTGTGGGGCGTTTTTTTCTTCATTTGAAAACATGACCCAGCCCAGCACAGTTCACTTACCAACCTCAAGTGTTCTGTCATTGAAAAAGAATAGAACTGAGTCAGGAGGGTTGAATTTATTTCATGCTTCACAAATGTATGGGGGGTGGGAAGGAGAAAATGCTGAAAATAAAATCAAGCAGGTCAGTGCCCAAATAGCTCATTCTGATTGTCTTTATATAACACGTGTAACAGACAGTGTAGTTACCCTCTGAATTTCCAAGGGGAATATTCGATGCAGAGTAGCTGAAATGGAAACTAAATATGTCTGGAGGCTCCAGTTTCCCAGCAATATCACTGCAGGTAGTGTTTCTGGCTGTATACCAAGTGATCCTTAAAGCTGAATGCTGAGAAGCAGAAGTTTGGGAGCGATTTGGCTTGTCATCTCTATCAAAATCTGGTCTTAATGAGGATCTTGCAAGCTACTTCTACACCTGCTTTTCCCCCTGCAGAGGCCTCCATGATGCACCAAAACCAGGGCACCAACCTGAGAGCAGGAGGAAAGGAGAGGTTTAAAGCATCAGCATCAACTCTGTTAGGGATGCACGCTGGGAGAGGCTGCTGCACACAGAGTGCCTGCCCTCCATCTGTGCCACTGCCTGCCCCTGGCACCACGGGCTGCACTTTGGGGCTGCTGGAGGAGTCCCCTGGCAGTCCCTGTGGGTCTGCAGGGGGAGAAGGCAGCTTGGTGCCAGCCTGGCAGGACTGAAGCACGTCGTGCTGCTGTTGCCGTGCAGCAAGGCTGAGTCACTCGGCGCCCCGCTGCTCTGTGAGGCTACTCACAGCAGAAAAAATATATCCCTTTCACCAGCCATGGCAAGGGGACTTTGTCTGGACAACATCCATCCTGCATTGCAGGTAATTATTTTAGGGTTATTTTTGGAGGAAAGCAGCCTGGCTGCTCCTGTTCTCAGTCATGAGGGGCAGATCCCATCAGCGTGGTCCTTCTGCAAGGGCTCTGTCCCTTCCCAGGCTGTGTGGCTGATCAGCCAGAAGCTGATGGGAGTCAAAATCTCCCCTCCAAAGCTGTGTTTTCTTCTCACTGGTGAGTATTTGCTGATCTTCTCAGCCACTTGCTTTGCAAAGTGATGTTCTAATATCCTGATTATTATTTGAAGCTGATTAGCAAAGGTGCACAGAGTCAGCCTTGAACATATGGGAACTTTTCTGAGATTGTTAGTTCTGAAGAGATGCTGCTCAGTGATTACTCACAAAGACTGGGATATAAATTGATACTTCTCTCTGCCCCTGCTCTTGCTGCATCTTCTCTGTACCACCTCTGACAGAGGAGTTGGAGGTCAGACGAAGAAAGAAATGAAATACGGTCTAGCAAAAAATAAAAGTATTATAAAGATAAATGGTAGCATTCAAATGTGATGCACTTGCAAGTGTGCTGCATGGCATGAAGTGCTGCATGTTGATGAGCTGTGTCACCTCACTTGTCTGCAATTCTTCTCATTCTTCTTCCACTGCTTTGCTGTGGAGCCAATCACAAAGATGACACTAAGCTGTTTCATCCTGAAAATCCAAATACTTGATTTAGCCAAGGCTTTTTCCTCTTTTTGGCTAGAGAGGGAAGTGCTGTGCCAGAGCCCTGCAGTTCTTTGAGAAAGGGAATCAAAAGAATCATTTCAAGCAGTCGGATACGTGGGTATTTGTCTTCTCTGTATTAATGCACCCATTCCCCACCCCCCAAAATACTCCCTTCATTGTCAGATAAGGGCTTTGCTCAGAAGGTTCCCCCAGTGGGATCTGGGCCTAGGAAGCCCTGTGTCTCTCCTTCAGGAACTCTGCATTTTGGATGTTTGGCAGGAAAACTCCACTCGCTTCTGCAGCTAATCCAGTCCCCAGGTGGTGGGGGAGTGTGTATGGCACGGGGAGAGGGAAAGAGGAATAGAAGCCAGCAGCTGGTACTGCTGTATTTGTGCATCTGCATTATCAGGTTTTATATGATTAAATTGTTCCACAAGGTAGCTCTAATGAAGTTATAAAAAGTCGCTTCAGCTTTCCAGCTGGTGGGTAGCAGAATGTGAGATGAAGCTGATGGTCAAATGTACACTCTAATCAGTCATGAAACATTTTATTTAATTAACTTTGCTTTACTTGAGAGATACTTTAAGGTTTTGATCAAAACACTCTCTAATTTTGGAACTTCTTTTGGCCTGATTTCTCAAATCTAATTACTCATGAGCTTCACATTTGACTTTTCAAGCCAGAACGTGGCTGGTCCTCATGGCTTAAACCTCTAATTAGACAAATGAACTAATAAAATCATCTCTTCTGTAGCGATACTCCTTTTACCTCAGTAGCTTTCCTTGGAAAACAACAACATTAACTAAGAGGGGTCTAGTTATAAGCTTGTTTTTTAGATCTCAGAGGATTTTTTTCTTTCGTAATCCTTTATTGATGATGTGACTCAGGTTTGGTTTTTTTTCATCTTCCTTAAGAAAGATTTATTTTTAGAGATGTCCTACTTCTCCACCACCAAGGTTGGTGCTTTGGACAGCACAGGCTGTCTGAATTTGCTCTTAGTGAGAAATAGGTGTTCCCTATCAGCACCATCTCGTGCACGTTGCATGTGTGCCCAAAATGAGGTGCCATGTTTCAGTGAATAACAGGAGTGTGTCATTAAAAACTCCCATTGATTTATTCTTCAACTAGTTTTTTTTTTCTTCCTTGATAATGTGTTATATTTATGGAAGGGACTACATTTAAAAAATGCTCACATTTACATGGAAAATTGAAGCTATTTTTAGGGTGTTTTTTCCATTTATTTTCAGCACTATTGTGCAAAGAACTACTCAACTCTCTGCCCTAATAAAAAAAATAATATAATAACAAAAGCAAAATAACATGATAGAGTTTGGGCATGATGAGCATGATGATCTGCTAACCATTCATAGTCATCAGCATGGTCAGATGCTTTCCCACATTTAAAAGTGTATTTTCTCAGTGACTTTCACAGGAAGAAATTTCCAGCTCTCAGGTCTTCTCATACCTCTGGAGAGGACACCATGCCTGAAGTGACTGTGAGGAACACCTCAAACAAACAAAAAAAACCAAGGTAATCTGTCTTTGTCAGATCTTGTTCAGAATGCATTGGTAAGTCCTTACATGAAACAAGTTTTCTTTCCTTTCCATTATACTTCTTTATATTATTAGTTATTGTAATTAAATGTTGATTCTTCTATAAAATCAAGTTCTCCTTCAAAACTAGCTGAGTCTTTGGTCACAATTACATTGCAGCTTTGAGTTCCATTTACAGTTTCTCACTCCAGGTTTTTCTAAACACCAAAATTATCTTTAAAAAAAAAAAAAAAAAAGAAAGACTAGGCCTCTAAAACAGCTCTTTTCATTTAGGAAAAACAAACTGAAAGATCCACGTTGGGCACTTTCTGTCCTGTCTTTTCAAATAGAATCTTATTCAGGAGAAGCCTTAGTAGGGAAATCATCATAGAAAAAAAAATAAAAGCTTTGAGAAGCTGTGGGAGTTTTTGTTAGAAACAGGTTGCTGCACTTAAAAAACCAAATTAAAACAAATTATCAAAGGCAGAGTTTTCTCGTTGGAGACCTATCATCTAAGCTACAAAACTGAGAAACTAAGAAGTTTTGACCCATCACTGTTGCATCAAAATCAAGGTTAAAGTTCTGCAGAGGAATTACAATAATAAGGAAAACTATCTCAAAGCAAGGAGAGCAGCAAAGGACACAGAAAGACCTGAAGCTCCATTTCCCACAGACCTATGGATTGTGTAATTAAGATTTAGCATCTTCTCTTTCATCAGGGGCCGTTCCAGCTGGGTCTGGAGATGGATCAAGAAACTTCACAGCAGGGCAATTTATAGAAAAATGTGCCAGCCGAGAGTTCCTGGTCCTTATAGTGCAGATCTTGCTTTCTGCTCTTCCCCCTGTGCTGTTGAATACAAAGGTGCTTTGGTGTGCAGTGCACTGCATTTATTACACGGTTTTTGGAAGCCGGCTGAACTGCTGACCTGTTTGATACTTTGTGGCATAAAATCCTGGGGCTGAAAAGGGCATCTCCTTCAATCATCTCTAAATCATTCACCCTTCATTTTATGGAGTTCCTTCTCATCAACATAGTAGAGGATGACTAGACAGGCTGCAGTGATCTTCTTGAAATTTTCACATTTGCTTCTTTAACCAAGCCGTATTAAGAAGTCCATTCTCACTTATCAGTTTCTCACTTTAAATTTTTCTGTCTCCTCATACTTTAGTAACTGATTGAAATTTTATGAAGAGTCAGGGAGGGGAGGAAAATGTTGTTAGCAGAGGCTGGGCATGTCCCACTTTAGGGACAGAAAGAGAGCAGGCCAGAAGCATTGCAGTGAGGGGATAAACTTTTACTTTATTTACAATCTAACTACTTTATACATTTGTACAGAGGTCTAGAGGTTGGCTACAGAGGTCGTCACCTCTCAACTTGGATGGTGGACATCACCATCAATCATTTCTTCTCTCAGAGGAGAAGAATGCAAACATTCTAAGAATAAACATTGTTTACATGAAGGTTACGTGGGAAAGTTCTGCAGAAAGACAAAAGACAGAAAACTCAGGGCAACAGGAAAACAAAACTAATTTAATCATAGCAGGAGGAAGCAAGTTCATTTTCTCAACCCAGAGAATTGTCTTCAAGCTCACCCCTGGTGGAAGGTCTGTGGGTTTTAGCACTGCAGGTGAGGGTTTCTGGGTCAGAATACTTTCATCTCTGTGACAAAGGTACTTAAGTGTTTGACAGCTTTGTCTAAACTGCCAGGTTTTCCCAGAAATAGCGTTCCAGGTTTTCATGAGCCTGGAGACATTTTTTGTCATTTCAGCCTCGTTTAGCTTATTACACCCTGCCAGCCGTGTCCAGATGAAGTGCAATGGAGGCTGCTGCCTCTGTTACAAATCCTCATCTTCTCTATCAACAAACCTTCAGTAACATGACCATCAGAAAAGCCCTAACATTTGTTCTGCCGCTGATGATAGGCACGTTCCAATTTGTGGTTGCTAGCCTGCAAAAATGATCTACAAATGGCAGGTTGCAGGATGTAATTTCGTATCCTGCAGGATGGTGTTGAAGTCCTCCTGCTTCACTTCAATGTGAAGGTCATTCCTGCAACTCTGAAATTACACTTGCTCAAAGTGGCATGGGGAACTATACCACAAGCTTAATTTAGAATAAAAACACAGGATAATGATGTTTCATGTCAATTTGTTTTTCTGTGGTTTAACAAAAATGTTGATTTCTCACTGAGCTTGAGGCGAGACAGGTCCTTAAGAGAACAGTGTATCTGGGGCTATGTTTCTGTGTTGTTCAAATTGGTGGCTCAGTCCTCAAATGATTCTTTGGTTTTACTAGGAAATATTCTCTCATTTCCATTGCTTTTTCTCTCATTTCTCATTCTCTCATTTCTCTCATTTCCATTGCTTTTCTTAAAGCAGCAAAGTGCTTACCAATCACCTTTTACAGCTTTGCTTTTCACCAAGCTTTCCTGAGACTGTAAATGTTCAATATTACAAACCCATGCTTCCTAGTATTGATGAATCTGGCTCCTGGAAAGCCTGAGCTGTAATGATTAACTATCTGATTAAACCAAGAAAAAGAGCTGCCTTGAGGGTTCGAAAGAGGTGCCCTTCAGAAGTTTTAATTTCATGATCTCCCTAATCAGTGTTTTGTAAGTGTACATCCTATGCACATCTCTTAAATTGAGGCAGATTGCATATTGGATTATGGTGTTATTACAAATTAGCAGTACAATATCAGTTTCTCTGATGCAGGGAACTCTGAACAGGAATCGTTTGCATTTCTATGTGAGTGTCCTGGAGACAAATAGAATGAAATGAATAGCCTTTTAATTTAATTGGCTTCCAAGGCAAGCCTGAGAATAGAAAGCACAATGCATTGCACAGTTACTGTAGAAACGGTGGAGGTCAAAAGCTCAGCATGCAGGCCCTACATCAGTCACCACTGCTCCTGTGCAGTAATTTTTTTTAATTCTCACTGCATCTCCATCAGACCCCGGGAAGCCAGTTAATTCAGCGTTAGTATTCCAAGTGGAAGTGCTGGGTCGTTTGTCACTGGTCGGATCATGCTATGGAATTTGTTTAAAAAAAGCTGCCAGAGTGAAAAACTACATTGTATCAGTGCTCTTATATATCAGCCACGAGAATTAGATCAGGACAAAAAGAAAGAAAAAGGAAAGGAAAAAAATCTTCCTTTCTCATAGAAGAATAAAAAAAGTCAGAACAAGGAAAGAAAAAGTGATACAAAATGGATAATAGTCTGGCAAGAAACCCTTTTTCAAAATAATCTCTCTATAACAGACAGTTAAGATTTATGTATTATTTAGTGGAGCCAGCCGTGCTGAATGCAGTGAAAGCAAAAAAGGGAGATAATATCGTGCTAATATTCAAAACTCCTGCACTCTTCTGACTGTAGAAATAAAGAGCTATAAGCTCTTGTAAAACTTGAGCTGGCCTAGGAGCTCATCAATGAACACAGAAACCCATCCACACAGTGCTAAATGTAGAAAAGGGATTTCTTTACTATTTTTGGACTGGCTAGTGCAAGATCTGTGCTGCGACTTCAGCTTGAATTCATTCATCTGCCTGCAGAAAAGTTCAGAACTCCTCCTCTGTGTCTGATCCCATATGCTCGTGCCGGCACAAAAACCTGCCACAAAGCACTTCCATATGCAGCAGACTCAGCTGCACCGAGGGGATCACGTTAACCTCCCATTTCATTTTCCAATTGTTGATTTTTAAAAGCGCAAAGGTTCCTTTTGTTGAGGTTGTGCATGAGCAGTTGCTGGCATTTTTATTATTTCCTATTACAACACTAAATTGTTCCACGTAGCTGTATTTTTATCTGCTGAAGGACAAGGACAAGGTAGTGCTTTCCAACTAAAAATATCCTAGTGGTCAGTGTTCTTTCCACAGGGGACTAGGGTTTTTTTACAGTTTTTATAAGTTTAGCAAATTAGCATATTTGACCAATTAGAATCATCAGTTAGAGACATGAGACGTATTTATCCCCCTCTCAGATGGAAACTGAACTTGTTGATGAAAATGTGTCCCTAAGAGCTGTTTTTGGCCTTGGGTCCCAGAAAGAACCAAGATAGGATAGGGGCTTTGGAATGTGTTTTGTCTTTCTGCCTGTCAGGGCAGGGAAAAGTATTGGGAAAACCAGCTCTGAATGCAATAATATGCCACAGAGCTCCAAATATATGGGTAAAGAATACAGAGAATATATAAAAGGAAAAAAGGTAAAAACCATCTGGCACCACGGTCACGGGTAGGTTGTCCTGAGCAAGCATGGATTTGCAGGTTTTGTGAGGGTTTGACAGCTAATGCACCCAGACAAATTGGATGCATCCTGAACATGCAGCCTTCACCTGATCATAGAATGTCTGGGTTGGAAGGGACTTTAAAGATCATCTAATTCCAATTCCCTGCCAGGGGCAGAGATGTCTTCTGTAGGAGAAGGGAATACAGGTGACCTGGCCCCTGATAAGTAACAGCTGTGTTAATTACCCAATACATCATTACCCCTGATGAGTCACAGCTGTATCCAATAAAGATAAGTGATTAAGGGAGTGGGTTAAGCTGGTGAGGGGGAATCATGGAGGAGGAGCCTTGATGAAAAGGGAAGGAGAGGATCATGAAGAAGGAGGATCCTGAGAAGAGAGAATTCCTGCTGTGAGGTCAGTCTGGGTGTGCAGTTGGAGCCTGTTGTTGGAACCTGCAGTCACAGTCTAGCTGGGTAAAAGCTGCATTCAGAGTGTGCAAACCAATCCCTGCAGTCAGAGTTGAGCAGGAAACAACCAGCAGTCAGAGGCTGCAGGGAAACCTCCAGTAGGAGCTGCTGCAGGCAGAGTCAGGGAATGGTTGGGGTAGGATGGCTGAGCTGTAAAGAGGAATAAACCAGGGCCCTTTTCATGCTGTGATGGACAAGAAATCTTGGTTCATTTCTACCCTCCATCAAGAGGGCTGCTGCAAGAGTCTCCCACTAGACCAGCCTGCTCAGAGCTCCATTGAACCTGATTCAGGGATGGGGCAGCCACAGTTTCTCTGGGCAACTTCTGCCGGTGCCTCACCACCCTCAGAGTAAAGTTAAACAGGTTATCCTCCACTTTAACTCTTCTGAAAAAGCTAATTGGGGAGAAAATGAAAGGAAATCATGTAAAAGAGGTTTTTAGGTGAAAGCTTCAATGCCTTCATGAAAAAGATATGTTGTGTAAAGTGGATTTGACACAGGCTCTGTGCCTGTGTTGGTAACATTGCTTAGCATCCTTTACCTTTCAAATGATTTTTACATCTGCTATGTACCACCAAGTCCAAAAAAATAAGTATATAGCACTTTAAACATGTTGTCACAAAATTGTGTATTCTCCCTCTTTGATAACTGATATTCCTCAGGTAATGTTGGGACTAGAAGCAAAGCTTTTTCCTTTCTAAATATTGAGCTCTAAATATTGAGAAAGTCTCCTCTTCTGTTAGGGAGCCAAGCTTCACACAGGACTGTTTTCCTTACTCTAGCCCTGTGTTTCTAGGAACTCTGCCTTGCAGAGGAAATCCTGGTGTAGCGACCTTTGAATATTTACTAAGTGGCGTGAGGTAACTGAGGCCTGTAGCCCAGCAGTAGAGAAAAGCTCTCTGTAGAAGCAGATTTGATAATTATGGAGAAAAGAGGCCTCATTTCCCTGCAATGTGAAATGATCTACACCTGGCCTACCCTCACTCTATAGCACGCTAAACAGCACATGCATTTTCAAAAAGGTTTTAAAACACTGGTGTCAAAAAAAAAATGAAACTCAGAGAGGAGCTCATATAATGCATCAGCAGGGGAAAAAAAAAAATATCTGTAGGTATAAATGGAGAAAAAGGCTGTGTCAGCCTTCACGGAAATAACACATTTTCTTCCTAATCTCCTGGTAGGTAGAACAGGCTGGGAAATAAAAGGAGGCTGGAAAACAGGAGAGCCTGCTGGCTGTAATCTGCACAATACCTGAGCACTAGGAGTTTGTTTCAAAATGTAAAATGCAGTAGCATGTTCATGTTAGGGGGAGAAACTGGTCGGAGAGGTGGCACCAAGCTGGGCTGGCGCTGCAAAAGGATTAAGAGCAGAGTGGGGCATTTCTGCCAGGAGCTGCTGCAGATTAATGGGTAACTGGCCCAGGTGCAAATCTCCTTTCACCACCTGTGTGATTAAAGGAGCCTTCCCCACCCCTTCCTTCACTCATGGTGGCTTTTTGTAGACTCCTAAATCTAGTCAAAATACCTCCGTGGGAGGAAAAAGAGAAAGAATGAGCAGAGAAATACCTGTTATGTAAGAATCAGCTTTAAGCTGAAAGACTGCACCACTACTTGACTATGGTAAGTCTCAAGGCAATGGGTGGCAGGGCAAGAATTACAGTGGGATCTCTTCCAGGCACTGCAATGTGTACATCCAAAATCTTTGTTTTGCCTGTCCCTGTTTATTTTTCTTCTTCATCTCCTTATCATTCTCCATAGTAAGTGCCTTGTTCTTTTGGATTTTCAGAGCATTTTAGAATGCCTACGGAGCTTCACAGGCATTTCCCAGGTAGAAGTGATTTCTCCAGGGATGTTCTTGTCACTGCAGCAAGTTTAATATGGGCTGCCTGGCCCTCTGGGAATTGAGGCAGCAGGAGATAGGAGAAGTAGGGCTGGAAGGGTGAGTGATGTGGAGGATACCTGCAAACAGGGCAAAGCATTGGTGTCTTTGTCAAGAGTAGCTGTTGGTAGGAGTTTGGATCAATGAATGTACTCAATAGCCACTATGAATGTTTTATGAGTGAGTCCTTCCATCTGCTAGGTAGGTTTGTAGGCTACTGTTTCATTTTTTGGGGGATCTAGGCTGTCCTGCCAGGTATGTCCTTTGCCCAGGGCAGTTTTCGTGCATGGAGCTGCAAAACAATTGTTACCAGTTCACCTGATAAGAGTTTTTGGGATCATGCTTTGTCTCACAGCAGGGGCATTAAAGGAGGGACAGTCATAAGAGGAGCATCTCAGCCTCCCAGCACTGTAACACTGCTGCTGCCTCTCACAGTTTCGATGTAATGATTTGCTAAAAAGGACAAATTCCACATTCCTGGTTTTGGTACCATTCCTGGGAACAGCTGCTGCTCTCCACTGAGTGAATGCCTGTATTCAAATTTGCAGAGTATCCCATGCCCTGTATGGAATGTGTGCATTTTCCAGACTTTATCCTGGCGGGGAGGTGAAAAATGTAACAGGTCTAATCTGGAATATAATCAAAGATTTATAAGTAGCCATGCAATTTTTATGTATATAAAGTAATAAGAGCTGTAGAGTAATAGCAGAAATGTGACATTAAATGGTTGCTCTTGCCAGTTTTGCACAAGATACGATCAAAGCACCGTTTCAGCAGCAAGGCTGCAAGACTGCACCCTTTAATAGGAAGACAATGGTTTGATCAGGCTCCAGTTAAGGCCAGGAGTATCCTCTGCTTGGGGGCCTGTTCAGCTTCTTGTGCATAACATTAAAAGCAGCTCAGCTGGTCAGACCAAATGGCTGATCAAGAGGTGTTTAGTAATGCATTCTTTCATTTCATAGCCCACCAGGGGTTCAAAGCCAGGCTTTAAAGAAAATAAAAAAATAAAGGTGGTTGTGATAAAATTAGAAAGGAAGTGTTAACACAGGATGGATCCTCTGCTTGACAGAGAAGAAGTCTTCTGCTCCTTCTCTTCCTATATATCTTCTAGTGTATAATTCTCTTTTTAGTTTTCTTTTTCCTGAGCATCCCACTTTCTCTTTTTGTAGTTAGCTGCCAGAGAGATGTATTTTCTCCTACTGACTGTGTCAGAATTTCCTGAGGTTATAGGAACTGGTGCTTCTGGGGAATTATTGAATTCCAGTTATTTGGTGATACTTCTTCCTGCTTCTGCAAGCCCTGCAGGACAGCCAAGGCATATATCATTTCATTTTCTGGAACATTTAGGTCACCCATTTGTCTGCTAGCCTGGCAGTGTTTTATTTTCACATTGTATATGAACAAGTGTAAAGTTTTGTGAACATAATAAAGTCAGTGTGAAAAGAGACTAAGGTTCATCACAGGATTTCTTGCAAGTTAATTGTTGGAAGCACTGGCGTGCAATCTGGCTTGTTATCAAATCGATTTAAATGGTCAGAGTGAGGGAAAGGATTGCGTATAACTTGGTCAGATTTTTCTCAGGAAAAGTTTGTTTTAAAAATGTAACCAAAAAAACAGTAAATGCAAGCAGCTGGTGTCGTGCTGTTTTGTGACCTGCTTTAAATGCTCTGTGGAGAATCCTTTTGATGGCAAAGCTCTGGCATGTGCTACTCTGCTGAATGCTGCCTGATGCATCTCTTGTGGTGCCTTCTGTGCCCTAAAGGAAGTTTTGGTTCATCAGTTACGATCTGGGGAACAAATATTGATTATTTGATGCCCCAAACACGCCAAGTGTTTTCTAATTTTTCACTGGATTCTACAGTTCTATTCTTTGCCTCGGTGTATTTGGTAACGTGTGTTTTGGAGTAGCAGCAGTATCAAAATTGTTAATTTTCTGCCACACTTGTGCTGCTATGCCCTCCAGCTTTTCCTCTTTGAAGCCCTGGCATCCTGCTTTGCTCAAGTGTTTCCTGTGAGGCAACTGAGCTTGCCTGCGTGGTCCTGGCGTGTTTCTATTTGGCCTGAGAAGCTGATCTTCGCAATTGTTGTCACCAATTCAAGCCCATCCAAGTATCTGGCTTTGAGAATATTTGAAATACTGCTGCCACTGTTTCAGAGACCCAGATGTACTAGCTTGAAACATTTATGCGATTAAAAGGGCTGTGAGAAATTTTGGATAAGGCTCATGGTGACTTTGCAGCCAAGATTTCACCCTTTTGTTATAAGACTAGCTTTCAAACTTTTGATCAAACCACGGCCTAACAGATTTATCTACCCCACCCCCCCAAAATCTAATTTGCAAATATAATCTTCAACCTGAGACTTTAGGCTGCAATTGCTACTGATTGGAATAGTGTGAGGGAAATCAGGCTGAATGAGGCTGTATAATTCTTTATTTGATATCAGTAATGAAATGCCAGCATTAGTTAAAATACCCACCGAATGCCACAGGTTTATACCTTGAGTGCATTATTCACTCCTTGTTCTTCGGTATTTCCCTGAGGGTGGAAAGGACTACAGTTAGAGGAGAAGAAACAATGGTCTGATCAATCACAGACCTCTTGAATTGCAAATAAGAATCAGCAACCAGCTCGAAATCCTCTGTGCTGGTCTGTTGAGCTTTCTACAAGCCCCTCATGTCATTCTCCTATGACTCTTTACATAATGCACACGCTGAAATCTTTCTCACTGTTTTAGTTTTTGGGAGCTTTTTATATTGCCAGTGAGGTACTTTTGGGCTTGTAGAGCCTCTTGAAACAGAGCCACTCTACGTTCCTGTCAGCACAGAGCCCATCGTGTGGGAGCCAGGGTGACAGACCACTGATAGCAGCGCCCTAACAGAGCACCTCTATTGTACCTGAGTACAAGCAGTTATTATCTTTCATATTATGTGAATAAATGGGTAATGATCTGAGAAACGGCGCCGAGCTGCTGGTGTAGTCAAGTGCCTCGAGATTTTACAAGTGTCTTGTAAAAAATGTGAGTATTTCCTCTCTCCTGCAAACACCAGTGCAGCTCCAGTGGGGTCTCAATGCTCTAGAGCCATTGAGGCCTCTGTGACACTGCTGCCAGAAGGGATTGCCTGTGCTGCTGCTGCTGAGAACATCTGCAGTTCCCCATGGTCTCCTCTTCCATTACAATGAATTCTAGGGTGCTCCAGGCACAGAACAACAAATAACACCTTGATCCCCCAGGGTCTTCTCTTTGTCCTCTGAGAAAATGTCTCACAAGTTTCTGCCGTGCATTTAGAGCAGGAGCTTGCAGGGAGCTGTGTAAACGTTCCCCCCTTTGCCTTGCTCTCAGGATGGGATTGAGACTGAATGCCTGCTTTGAAAATCTGCTCCAGATGTGGATTCCTGGTGGACATGTAAAGGACTGGGAGAATTGCAAAGGGACAGGATAACCCAAGGTTTTTCTTCTATCTGTAAGCTGAAAAACTTGATGGAACATTGTGGGAGCTCCTGAGCAAGGCAAACTTTGTTCAGTGGTGCTTTTTTAGTTAGAGATGTGCTGGTGATGGGTTTTGATTCCGTTGACATCTGGCTGTTGGAAAGGGCTAAAATGTTTTATTACCCTGGTCTCAGACAAGGGCATGTCTAAATAGAAAGTCATTTGAAAAAGAACTCTTCCCCAGCCTTTATATTTTGCTTAAAATTTTTGCCAAAATTGGATTTTATTCTTGACTCAGCAATAGATAAAGAATATAATGAGAAAGCAGCAAGTTGTGTGTAAAGCAAGTGGAGCTGTCTTGCCTTAAGACTTTTTTCATTCAGGTGTCTGTTATAATAATTCAGCATACACTGTGCTTTCCCCATCAGATTTTCCTAGAGATTTCTGCTGTGTGCAAACATAAAGGAACTTGGAAGGCGCTAAGCTTTCTAAAATGTTAATGTAAACATGCTGAATATGTAGGACTAGTGAGCATTTTCTAGGCCAAACACATATCAGCTTGGTTAACTGATTCATCAGCTAATAATGGATTGCTATTGGTTTTGGGCAAGCCTGTGCCACGTGGGTTTGGTTTGCAGGGGTGGTTTAGTATGGTACTTCTACCCACTGCACAGAGGTGTCTCCATCTGGACCAGGAGCTGTTGGGCGATAAGCACTTGTAAGGAACAGTTTCCCTTGCTTATTAATTGGCAATCACTGTAGAAAAATATCCATGATCTAGTGGCACCTGTCTGTCCATAATGCCATCCCAGACTTCAAAGCCTGTGTGGGTAAATTCTGCTTCTGATGTCTGGGGAGGGTGCAGGAGTACAAAAAGGGGCAGAATGTACCCACTGGAGACAGGAGCATTAGGACCCCTTCTCTCCTGCTTGGCCTGGGTGAATAATCTGAGACTTAATTTTAGTTGCATTAGTTTTTTGCCCANAGTTGCATTAGTCTTTTGCCCAGTAGCACAGCATATTGTGCCTAGAGGAGACTCCCACAGCAGCTGGGTTCCCAAGGAGTGTGGGCTTTAGGCGGAAATAGCAACGATGCTGGTGCCAGAGGCTTGTTTCAGGCTGGGCTAACTTGCTTTCTCCCCTAGTTCATTCATTGCTGAGTCCAGAAACAGAGATGTCTGGGATGGGTTTGGAGGGTCTCAGGTTTGTCCCTCTTATGTCTTTAGCTCAAATGTGGAATTGTGCAGAAGTTCTTTGTTAGCAGGGGGAAAGCATCTGGTCGTCCAGTGATCTCTTCACACTTAGCTCCTTGGCAAGGAACATAATGGGTCATCACAAGAGATCTGCACGGGCATGTACTCGCTCCCTCAGTTCACTTCAGTGTTGGGCTGAAGAAAACAAATTGTAGCATGCTATTAGAGAAATTTTGGAAGCTGGCAGGTGATAGTATTGCTCAATTAGACTATCTTGTATCTTCCTAACACATCATTTAGGTTATATAAATACCTGGATTTTTTACTTTGAGTTTTACTTTAACGTTCCTTAACACTTCTGTGTAAATACAGCTCTTAACTGATCACAATAAGATCCTACCAAAAGAGGACTGAAATTTCCTCATTAATATCCAATTTTGACACAACACAGTGTGGTATAAATGTCACTTTTGGTCATGTACAGTTGTCAGGGCCCTGACATAGCTGGACATAACAGCGTGACTTTTATAACCTTGTTATAAAAAGCAATTAGGGGCAACATCCAGCTCTGCAGTTGCACATCACGTGGAGATGTAAGGAGCTTCCAACAGTGAATTTAATTAGCAGGAAACACGGAGTTCTCTGTGACCTGCAGTGCAGATAACACAGTTCCTGTCCAGCAATGTTGGTCCCTTGCTCTGAAAGGGCACCTAAACTGCTCTGGTGCCAGACCCATGCATAACTTACAGTCTTCCAAGGGACTGGAGCTGGAAACTTCCAACCAAGAAGGTTGAATCAGGAAATGAAATGCTGGCAAATCCAGTCTTGTAGCAAGCAACAGCATGGGCAGCTTTAAAATGCTGAGGAATAATCCAGGAGGAGCTATGTGCTAATGCCAGCAGTAACTGGACGTGTCTCAAGAATGTGTATAACAGATTTTGGTAAGCAAAGCTGCACTGCACAGAGTAATAAAATGAGTGGCTGCTTCGTGTGTGAGTGCATTAGGGGTAAGGAGAGATGTGATCTACAGCTTTGTACAAAAAGGAGTCTTCAGGACTTGTGTTGGCCACGATGCTGGAACTCCTTATTTGACATTGCGATGATGTGTCCCAGGGTATCTCCCTGCAGAGCATGATGGTGTTTGCCCTGATCTGCAGGGGGCTGAGCAGCCACCCACAGCACCCAGCCACCCTCCAGAGGAGGCCGTGAGGATAATCAGAGGGCTGGAGCACCCCTCCTACAAAGACAGGCGGAGAGAGTTGGGGTCAAGCCTGGAGAAAAGAAAGCGCCAGTGAGACCCCACTGTGGTCTTCCAGAACCTAAAAGGAGTTTCTTAAAAGGAGGGAGAGAAGAGGGGCTTCATACAAAGGCAGTGTCAGGACAAGGAACAATGGCTTTAAGCAGACACACGGCAGGTTCAGGTTATCTATTAGAAAGAAATTCTTCACTCAGAGGGAGATGAACCACTGGCACAGGTTGCCTAGAGAAGCTGTGGCTGCTCCATCCCTGGAAGTGTTCAAGGCCAGGCTGGACAGGGCTTGGAGCAACCTGGTCTGGTGGAAGGTGTCCCTGCCCATGGCAGGGGGTTGGAGTGAGATGACCATTAAGGTTCCTTCCAACCCAGACCAGTCCATGATTCCTGTGGAAAAGCAATACCTACCATAGGAAGGGCTGCTCTCATTTTTCTGCTTTTTTCCCTACTCTGTGCTATGTGTACTGCATACTTGCTGGGTTTCACAGTGCTGATGCAGTCAGGTTTTCTGCCTCAAAATCAGATTATATCCATTCTCCAACCTCTCTGTGCCTAGTGCCAGACTTAAAAAGCCAGTTTTGCCAAGATATCCTGTTGAGCCACTTGCAGGGGTTTACTTGCAGGAGGCTAACTTGAATTTGACTTAGAGTAAGAGCAGAGATTTTTAAGATTGTCCTTGAGTGTAATCTAAAATCTTCAAGCTAGAGGTGCAGAAGAGAAAACTGATATGTGCCCAGAAACAAAGAGAACAGGATTTAAAATAGTTTATCAATAAGTTATTATTTAATAAACAGGTAAGAAGTGGGTTCCCAAATTTTCATCTAGGCTGACTTTCACTGACTCCCAAGAATAACTACCTCTCTGAAACATGACTGTTCTCAATCACACCAGGATTTTCATTTTTTTGGGGCTTGGTGCAGCAGCATAAGAGCAAAGAAGCTGTGCTTGAGGCTGTTTTAGAGCACTTCAAACCTATCTGTCCGCTTCCATTCTTTTTGTGCCACCTCAGGAATGCAGAGCAATTAAAACCTTCTCAGCACAGTGTTTAGCTCTGTGCTGGAGCCAGCAACTGCAAAGTGTTAGACAGCCTTGGTGGTCTGAACTTGAAGCTTGGGAATGACAAATAAATAGGAGAAGGATACCAGCAGGGCTATGCAAGATATCATTGTCCTGGTGTAGTGGTGTTGAGTCAGTACTTTCATTTTTTTTGGCTTCGTGTCCACCTGTAAAGGGCCAGTCAGAGGCCTTCATCTGCTGAGCCTGCCCGGGGTGACTTTTGCCATTTTAGAGCTCGGGGGAGGACATGAGAGGTCCTGGCAGAGGAGAAACGGGCAGCCAGGCTTTTGTGGTTTGGTTTTAGCAGCACTTGGCTGGACTCCTCCCATCTCCCAGTGGCAGGAGGTGTTTGCAAATACACGTGTGTGTGAGTGCTGGGACAAGGTGTGTCCTGCAGCATATGGCACGTTGCAGGTGCACGGTGGCAGGTGTGAACTGTGTAACTATATTTGTGTGCTCTGAGCCTGCTTTGGCAAGAAGAAAGAGGCTGCTGAGAAACTCTGGCTAGGTACTCACTTTTCTTGTAATATATTAGTTTAATTTAAACTCACTTTACAGTCAGTGCACATGAGAATTATTTTGAAGGTTTAATTTGCTAGCTGCTGAAAGCAATAAGGTGGCTATCAGTAGAGAAGAAATAGCTTGGCTGTTTGTTAATGCTCTTGGGCTGTACTGTAAGTACTCCAGGCAGCTGTAATGTAGAGAGGCAAATAAACCATTGTTGCTTTTAGAATTGGTTCTTTTATTGTATCAATAGTTTTCTGTTTCTAGATGTTTACCTGTGAGGTACTTTCTGGGGTAGATAGCTGGGGGAACACATGTAGATTCTCAGAACCATTCAGAGGGAAAAAGCTGTTTAACCACCTAGAAAACATTATGCTTGGTCTCTTGTTAGTGGCAAATACTTCATTAACTTTATTATGTTTGGATTGGTGCTAATTTTTCTGGCCAGTTTGGTCAGCAGAAGCTGTACTGAATTGCCTGTATTTGTACTGGGAATTTTATTTCTTCTGGTGGCGGGATTTGATTTTATCTGCAACCATCTGGAGTAAGTTTATTTGTGTTACGTGGCTTGCATGTATTTATACTTCAGACTGAGATCCCTTAAATTGAATTCTCTGAATTTTTACATATATAAATGACATTTGCTTGCAACACAGTGGAGTGATTACAGTGAATACTAAAATGGCAACATTCTGCAGTAGAAAAAATTACAGTGTAAAATGAACATTCATTTACAAGAGAGTGTAAATTTATACTCTTTAATGAAATGCATTCACTGTGCAGTAAAATACTTCTTGTGCCTATTGAAATACAATTACAAAGCACTGAAACTTATAATATTTGAGACATTCTGTTTCACAGTAAAAATTGTTTCATGTTTGTTAAAATTATATTTGATAGAGTGAAATAAACACGGTCTGTGCCTATGTTTATTTCTCTATACTGATAAAATCAAATAAATGCAATCACGACATCAATCTGCTGTAGACCAGAAGTCCTCTACCTGGGCTCAGTTGTGTCCCACCACTGTTCCCTTGTAGCTGAGAAGGTGCCATCCTCAGGAGAAGCATGATGGACTATGGCTTAACAGGGACCATGATTGGCCATGGAAATTTCTGGAGCAGGTTTCATGTGACAGACGGGGCCAGGAGACATCGATGCATCTCTCAGAGGAAAAGAGAGACTGACCAAAAGGTGGCTTCCAGAGCCAAGTTGGACCCCATGTGAACAGCCATGTTCTCTCCAAGCTGTGACAGAGATCTCTGCTCAGACATTCTGCCAGTATCTGGACAGAGCATATTTGTGGTGCTTGGCAGCCAAACCCTATTGCCCACAGGCTGGACTTGTGTCAGGGAGGGACTCCTCCACCTCTCGTGGAAATGGCTGCAGCAAGGAATGGTTGTGGTGACATCACAGCCAGGAGCTCTGTTATTCACAGGGGTGCTGGAGATGATGGAAGTTTAAAAAGCAAATGTAATTGTCTCCAGCCCATTCACTGCCAGGAGAGAAGTCTGATGACAAATGCTTTTGTTCTCTCGCAGCTCTGGTCTCTGCAGGCACAAACTGAGAAAACGTGTATATTTTTGGATAGATGCAAAATAGTTTTTAATAGTGCGTGCCTGGTAATTGTTCTGATTTATTAGGCCATAATTGTGCTAGGAAAAGACAGGGCTTCTGGAAAGGCCTTTTTGGGGTTGTTCTGGACAGCCATCAGCTATTGAGAGCAGCTTTTCCTTTGTTTGCATGCATTCTCCCTTTGACAGCCCTCAGCTGTCCTGTAAGGGAAAAACCTCCTGGAGAGAGCCCCAGCCACGAGGCTCTGCTGGCACCACAGATCCCACATCCATCCCTTCCTGGGCTGGCTCTGAGGCCTCCTGGTGTGACTGAGCCCATTTTGAGGCTTCCTAGGGGAGGCACAAATTATTGCAACCCACAGGCCATTCCAAATGACTGCCAAACCTGCTCATTGCCCCTCTGGGAGCACTGGAGGGGGATTTATCATCGTCTGGCCATGGTAGGCAACACATTCACTCATGTTGGGGTGAGGATCTGCCCTCTGGAATCTCTGGTGTCCATTTAGCATGTTTATTGCTGTACCAGTGTGACAATCCTCACCTTCCCTCAGATCCCAGAGAACAAGCAGGCTCTCATTCCAAGAGAAAAGATTAAACTGCCCCAAATTATGGTCCTGGACATCAAATTGCACAAGATGCCTTTCATCAGTGCAGATTCTGGCTTGCTTTCTCTTTGTAGCTAGTGTTAAATTGCTGGCTGAAGATAACCACTTATCATGGTTTGCATGCCCATTTCTATTCCAGAAATGTAAGGAGACTCGACTCTCTTGGGCTAATAATGTTCTGTCCGTTTCTGTCTTCAGCTCAGCTGAGGAAGCTGTTACATAAAATAAATGCTGTAAAAATGAAGTTGGCCATTCCTTCTTTTCTTTGCAAAGGTCATCAGCTCATTACGTTACCGAAGAAAATGTTAAGTCTTGATATTCTGAGATAACAAAATCTGATTTTTCACTTGCCCTTTTTATTTCAAAAGAGGAAAACCTGCTATTCATTCCAACCAAAATATTGGTTTGAATTGAATGTGCAAGAGAAGCAGCAGGGTTAACTTGATGATTTGCTGCTATGGATTTTTCTCCAAGCTGGCTATCTATGGCACAGCTTGCCAAGGCTTCCTCCATGTAGTTTTTAGGCCCAGATGCACAAAGATATTTGCTCTTCACTTTTAGTTAATTTTGCATTTCACCTCAGTCCCCACCTTTTTTTTCCTGAGTGCCTCTCAGGAGGCACATCTTTTCATTGCATATTTTCAGTAATTCTGGCCTTGAGACTCAGTGACATCCTTGGCTGTGTCCTTGTTGTATGTATTGTAGCAAGGGAGAAGTGGGGGATTCTGGGAAGGAAACTGGGATAGAACTGGGAAAGGAAGAGTCTGGGAGAAAGTGGCAGAAAGTGGAGGAGCAAAGGAATTGTGCCCAAGGGAAGGGAAAGGATGTGCTGGGAAGAGGACATAGGGTGCCAAAGGAGGGTAACCGACCCTCAGAGGGCATGGAGATTGAGATCTTGCAGGACGAGAGGAAAAATTAAAAAAAAATGAAACCCTGAAACTAAAACAATTAATTTGAAGAAAGGGAAATTCATGAGGAAAGGAGGAAAATAAAATGATAGAGAGGCTTTGCTTGGAGGTGGCATTTCCCGCCTGACTGCAGTTGGTGGAAACAAGGATGCAGGAGGGGCAGGGGCATGAGAAGACCTGCTCACAGAACGCCACCAGAAGAGCAGCACCATTGCAGAGCCCCTCTCTGCTCCCCCTCTGGCTCTGCCATCCCCTCCCTGCCCCCACCCTGCCTCCCAGCTAAATTTATTCTGCTCCTAGTACTGTTTCTGTGCTGAACAAACCAGCTCTGTACAAATTAAGAGGACAAGATGTTCAGAAGTGGTAAATTAACACTTTTTTTTTGTTGTTTTCCTAGCACATAAAAGCGAATTTAGATTGGTGGTGGGGAGGGCAACCAAACCCAGGGGGTGGGGAAAACTGCACAAAAAAAGCATTTCATTGCTCAAAGACCTGAGTCCAACGCATCAAAGCAGCTTCTAAATGCATCTTTGCATTACCAAGGTGGATTGCAGCAGCGCTAATGCCGATTATAATTGGTGAGTTTCTTCCCATAGAGCCTCGAGCAAACACAAGCTTTGTCTCAGGCCAGGTGCCTTTTGTGTTAAGTTTCCTGTTTCTGTAAATGCAGATGAAAATTTCTTAGCAATATTCGACTGTTGCCCTAAGTTTTCTGTCTTTTCTCTTTCTGTAGAAGTTTTCTCACGTAGCCTTCTGTAAACAATGTTTATTCTTAGAATGTTTGCATTCTTCTCCTCTGAGAGAAGAAATGATTGATGGTGATGTCCACCATCCAGGTTGAGAGGTGGCGACCTCTGTAGCCAATCTCTGGGCCTCTGTACAAATGTATAAAGGAGTTAAATTGTAAATCAAGTAGGAGAGTTTGTTCCCTCACTGCGATGCTTCTGGCCTGCTCCCTTTCTGTCCCTAAAGGGGGACACACCCAGCCTCGGCTAGCGACATTCGACCACTGCGGGCTTGGTTTCTGTGGGTCAGGTGGAATTTAGTATCCTCTGCACCCCTGTTGGTTTGGCTCCCCAGTTAGAGCAGGCCTTGTGGTGAGGGGTGCAAGAGCTGCCGAGGAGGAGCAGCCTGGGGAGGCTGGCAGCAGCTCAGGGCTTGGGGGCTGCTCCTGAAACCAGGGACCCACTCAGTGCAGCAAGGAGTTGGTGTTCCTCTTCACGAGAAGTTCTGTGCACGTGGAGAACACGTGGAGAACAGAAGAAAGTCTGCTCTCTAAGCTCTCCCCAGAGAAAGGCCAAGGAGGGCACATCTGGCCGTCTTCTACGAGGCACTCGCAGGGCCCAGATTTGGAAAGTTATTCACGAGCCCAAATATACAGACTGGAAAATCCTCTCAAGGTTGAAGTACTTGGTCTCCTAATTCCTCAAGCCAGAGGGACTCGTGCACCTAACTGCTTCTGTAAATTCTGACTTTAAAACCAGATTACTGCAGCTGCAGAGGGGTCTGCTACCCCCCCCTTCCCTGCTCTGTGGCTCAGTAAGAATTACATTTTTTTTAGTGCAAAGATTAGCAATTCAAACGGAGGGAAAAGAAGCCTGAATTTGCTACTGCCAATTGCTTGGTTTAATAAGAAAAATTCTTTCACCATATTTTTTCAAGGAAAAGTGGTTTTTACAGAGGAAATTGTTGAGCTCTTCTAAGGGGGAGGAAAGGAAAGGCAAACCTATTTACCGTGTCAAATCCAGTGAGGTTCATTGAAGAAGGGAAAAAAAATTGAAAGTTTCAGAACAAGGCTTAAAATTCAGTTTTGTTTAAACTGAAAGCTCTGCCTTTTTTTCCCCATTCCAAACACGTGCAAGAGCTGACCTTGCCCTGCTGGGGTGTTGAGCCCTTGACTTTCTTGGTGCTCTCCAGTGGCAACTTCACTTTTATCCAAAAAGGAGCTGAGAAGAGAGGGGACTTGCTAGAAATCTGTAATTAGGATTTAAAGTCCCCTCTCCTTCGGGTTTTTTTCTTTACAAGTGCTAGGGTTTCTCCAAGGGAAGTGGTGTGCATTGATACTCTCCCTATGATTAACAAAATCTCTCCTGCCGATGCATTTAGTGCAGAGATGCAATAGGTTGTCATAAATCCAGCCCAATACCCTCTTGCAAAATAATTACACTTCAACAGAATTTTAA
This sequence comes from Cyanoderma ruficeps, assembly GCA_008694505.1. Taxonomy (NCBI): domain Eukaryota; kingdom Metazoa; phylum Chordata; class Aves; order Passeriformes; family Timaliidae; genus Cyanoderma; species Cyanoderma ruficeps. Next base: position 4,189,404 of record VZDJ01000052.1, read on the forward strand.
TCTCGTGTTAACAAGACCCCCTACAATCTTCGTGTTCTTAGTCATATTAGAAACTGATTTGTAATTAATGACAACTGCAATGCCACCACCTTTCCATGAGAGAGATCTTTAGCTACCTCCTCAGAAGGGGTTGAAAAAAAAAAAAAAAATATGAGAGAAAGGTTTAATGGCTGCTTTGCCATGTTAATAGTAAGTGGCTCTCACACAAAAGTACCTGGAAATACAGACTATATGAGCAAGAAAATAGTCTTTGTACATTGAGCATTTAAATTACAGTGGAAAAAACCTTTCTCGAGTAAAACCAGGAATGTATTCTGTGCGGCATAATATCCAAAAACTGTATTTTTGCCTCTAGAGAGGTAGTGAAGTCAATACTCTGACCAGGATTTGACAGTTTGCAGAGTTCATACTCCAGACAGGGTGTTTGTGGGATGGATGTTCTTAAGAAGCCTGTTAGATATGAGTTTGTTTAACACAGAAATTTTTTTTTATGCTGTTTCTGTTGACTTCTGCTTCTTTGATTTTTCCCTCCAAGATTTACTCAGTAAATAGGTCCCTAATGTATCTACATTCTTCAAAAGCATTAAAAAATCTGGGTCTGATTAATTAAAATCTCATTATCCATCATAATTGCGGTAGGTATGCAAAAATATAAGATTTATTATTCAAGGAATTAATGCATTTCTAGAACTCTTTGGGGTTTTATATGAGAGTTGGAAATGAGCACTGTATAATAATTTGTTTCAGGAGAGCTAATTAAGTCAGTTCATTTATTCAGTTATCTAAGCCTGGTCTAATCCCGTACACCGCTAAAACCTTTTGATGCTCCCAACTTCATTACCGGCTTGAATTAATATGAGGACACAAACAGAAAATGTTCCTTCCATTTAGTAATGCATGGGAGGTGCCAAGCCTGAGGTCCACAGGGTAAATCTGTAGCCTGCCCTTGTCTTCCAGCCCAAGACGTGGACTCCTTTTCATTGTGAGCATCTTTGGTCCTGCCAGAGTCTCTGTGGGTAACACCAGCTGCAGCTGCCTCTGCTGCAGCCTGGCTCTGGACCCTGAAGGCTCTGGAGGGGAAGAAAGGGGTTCCCAAGCCAGCTGTGATCACAACTGCTTTTACAGCTGGCGTTTATTCTGCACAAAGGGTCTGTGCTGTGGGAAAAGAAGAGGATGGTCCTTGCGGTCATCTTTATCCCTTTCTGCTACTCTGCCTCATGCCAAACACTGGTGGGTACACACGGACAAAAGAGAATCCTCTGGTCAGTAAACAAAGGGTGTTTATTTAAGATGAGGATTAATTCTGAGCTCTCTGAGGATGCTTACTGTGAGGGTGGGGAAAAGGCCCTGAGACCTGTTGTCTGCTGTCTCCCGGAGAAAAGCTTATTGGTTGCTTTAAAAGCAAAATATTTTTTAGAAAAACGCTGAAACTAATTATTATTAGTCTCATGTACATGAGTTTATTCCTTCCATTATAGCCCCGCTGTATTTTCATGGAAAACAGGAAACCAGTCTTGGTATGCACTGCTTGGAGTTGATACCGTTGGGATATCAGAGTTGAATTTTCATGAGGAAACCTCTGGAGACTTCAGTCCTCATGCAAGCTGGTCACACTAGGCATACATCTAATTTCTTTTCATAAAACCATGCTATAAAACTAATTCTTGGGTCTGAAGCTTCTGGAGTATGCTGTATCCTTAAGGAGATCAAAGGGAGAACCAAGTTAGCAGTTCTGGAGAATTTGCATGAATATATTGCAGGAGGTAAAAGAGTTCTACAGGAAACTTCTGGTTGGCCAAGAAGGACTGAAGAAGTGATTCTGTCCTTACACTTCTGTAGTAAGGGACTTATTTATCACCCAGATGATCACTGGGTGTTCTGTCTTATAATTTACTGTTTTGCATGGGAGTTTGCAGACCTGCTTCCTGGAGAACTGAAGGCATAGCTCCATCAGAGAGATAAAGTGATGATGGCCTCTTAAAATTCTCAGCATTTTTTTTTCTTGGCTGTGCACAGATACTTAATAAATTTTACATCCAGCTCATTTCTTACAACCCCGGATGCCGTAGCTTTCAATTAAGTAGGGTTTGGATTTTCTCTTCCATTTTTGTAAAGAATCCCCATTATTAGATGTTGACACCAATTGATTATCCCTCTTTATTGCATCTTCTAAGAACACAGAGCCAATTAAACCCCTCTGCCTTCCTTAGGGTGAGCCAGCCCTGTGGACTCCTAATAGTCCCACCACAGCATGTTGTTCCTTTGTTACTAAGGCAGCAATTAACAAGTTTTTAATGGAACAAAAGCTCCCAGAGGCAGGCACGGCATGATAATAGGAAGGTGTCTCCTTTTTGTCTTCTCAACGTGGCAAGATCTTGTATAACCCTTCCTCCCTTGGGCTGAACGGCCCGTCAAGGTGCTCAGTGTGGGGTTTTTATTCCTTTGCTCCCTGCTGCACTGCATCTGAAAATAATGATATTTACACATGTTCAGTTATTAAAGGGTTCTAAAACCTAAATCTGAACTGCGGTCCTGTTTAAAGCAAGAAGTGTTTTAATGTCAGTAAAAGGGAAAGATTATCTTTTCTTACCGAGATGTTCTCTGTGGTGCCATTGAGTTCTGCACTGTCAGGTCTTGTTGATGGAATAATTGTTTTTTAAAGCAATTCTTTCAGGTTTTAATGTCATGTTTATGCAAATTAAAACACAGCAGCCGAGAAAGAGACTTGTCATCTTTCCAAAATAATCTATAAGACTATTTTTTTAGGCAAAAGTCTCAATTGGGAAAGAATTGCTTCTGTTCATGAGATTAATAATAACTAAGTAATTTGCTATTGTTTTTCATTAGGAGAATTGGTTTTCAGCTGAGCTATTTAAAAATCCAAAAAGATGCCTCCTGGACTTTTGGTGATTTTTAAGGTAGATGAGATGTTATTGGATATGATATGGAATGCAAACCACATCTTTTCCCATGGGGAACTTCAGCCTGTCTGGGTTTTATTTTGTGCTCTGGTGCATGCTAGGTAATTTTAGATTGGAAGGAAGCAACACTTGCATCTGCATTACTGGGAAGCCTTAGTATCCCAGTCTACTCCTAAAAGTCCTTTTCCATGAGGAAGGGATTGGCTGGGAGAAAGGCTGGGGTCATTCTCCAAAGTGAAGGAGGAGCCCCAGGCTGGATCACAAACTGCTCTGTTTAATCCATGACAGATAATACTGTTCTTTGTCTGTCTCCTTTAAAAATGAGAACTCTGGAAGACTCAATCTGCTTCCCACTCTGGCTGAGCAGTGCTGGAGGCAGGAGTAAGAAGGAGGGGAACTTGACCCTTTGGAGAAAATGGACATGTTGATGGCCATTTACTTCTCCAGTGGAAAGGAATGTTTCTGCCTAGGAAAGTGTTGGGTTCTCACTTTTAAGGATCAGGCGTCACAGGAGGTGCACGTGGGTGTTTGTGGTACAGCCCAGAATCCGCATCCTTTGGAAAAGCCTGTCACTGTGAGAGACCTGCACTAAAACTGGAAACCACGTCGAGTGTGACTAATTTAGCCTCTGCTGTGAACTTGGATCATCTTGGGAAGTTGTAAAGAGAATGTGTCCTGAGCTTTGAGAAAAGATTTCAAATTAAAGGTTTACATCCATGTGTGCTGGATTCATGGGCCTCTGCTTATACCTGGATCTGGAAAGGTGCTGCTTTGGTGTCTGATTTATTTCTTATAGAAATCCTTTAGGGAAGTTGATGCATTTCCTCAGTCCTGGTGTACTCAAGCTTTCTTTCCCCTCATATATAAGTATATACATACATATATAAAGCTAGAAATTAGTAATCAACTCTAAAGAATTTGGCAAAAACTCTGGCCTGGAAACTTCGGCAAAATGTAGATTCACTATGGAAGTTTGTGACTTGAACCTCATTTTTTACAGTTCATTAAAAATGTAATGGGTGAGCTGGAATCTGTCAATGCAATTAGTCTAGGCTGGGGGGAAAGCAGGAGCTCATTTCTTTTGGACAGTAGCATCCTATGTGATGCACCCTTGTCTCTTTAAGTACATGCTTCATCAGTGTGTAGCAAAAAAAAGCTGTATGTAGGTCTTGCAGTTCAGTGCTGTCACTTCAGAGTGATGCTTGAAATGCTTTAGCAATCATGTAGCTGCAGCAAACAAAATGTTAGTACAGTGAGAGACTAGGAGAAAACACAAGGTATAATCACACCCTTGTAAAATAACTGATACGTCTTCATTGGGAGCCCAAGCTCTATAATCTCCAAAACAGCACAGTATTGCAGGACAAGAGAGGATTCGGAGATGGGAATTTTAAACAGAAATTTTCTGCTTGCCTTTAGCCTTAGTGATGGAAAAGTCACTCCCAAGCTGGAGCTGTGTCAGGGTGTGTGCAGGAATATGAGTAACGGAGAAGGAGCACTTCTGGCTGCCCTTGCTCATAAGGTGTTAAGAGGGAGTCAATTATGCTGGAGGACAAAAAATTGAAATTGAGAGGAACTGTCTGCACCATTAACCAATGTGACTCTCCAGGACTGCATATGCAAGTGCAGAGAAGCTCTGAAGAGGAATAACCTCTTCCCTAGGTGAGCAGATTTATCTGGCAGCTTTGGTCCCTGATTCTGCAGGACTGCAGACAGTGACAAGGTACAGGAGAAAACTCCCGTACAAACTGATTAATTTGGGGCTCTGCACACCCATGTTTCTCACCCCGAAGGGCTCTGTGTCCCTGCAGGAGCTGTCTCATTGTTCCTGCACTGGTGTGCAGTGTGTAGGATCAGTATAACTTCAGACCTCCATGGTGACAGTGCAGTGAGAGCCTGTGATCTCTGTAGCTTGTGTGGGATGTGTGGAAGACAAGCTCATCTGCTAGGAAACACGTGTGCAAATGTGTTCTGCAGCATCCCAAAATGGTTTTTCCCCGTGTCTCCTGTGCAAGGGGAATTGAACTGGGTCTCGTATTCTCACAACCCAATAGACCCACTCCTGCCCACTGAGCACACGCAGGTGGGAGCCCATGGTGAGTTTCTGTCAGATGCTTCCCTTGCAGTGACAATATTTGAGGTCATTTCAATAATTGATACACCCGTGCTTTTCTTAATAGGCTGTTAAACCGTTTCAAACTGTCCAAATCTCCCTGTGTACAATGGGATATACAAAATCATGGTAATGCCATTGCTGAGAGGAACAAACTTCTGTCAGACTCCCCTCCATATCCTCAAAGAGTGAGTGTACAATTGCTAATCCATTGAGCTGCACTCCATTATCTCTTATTAATGGGAAATTGTCCATAAATTGCTGAGGCGTGACTGTGGGTTTTTTTCCTCCCAACACAGCTGCAGTCTCTTTATCCTGTGATACTCCAGCCTCTCAAAAATAAAAAGAGAAAGTGGTGTGTGGGGGTGGGGAGAGATGGGAGGAGGGGGGCTTGAAACCCCTTGTGCAGCATCTTCCAGCAGTCCCTGGCAAGAGGAGTTTCTTCCCTGCTGGCAGCCCAGCAAAGGGGTGCCAAAGGGAGATGAGCAACTAACAAGGGCATACAACAGTAGGAGCAGAATAAAGCAAAGGATTTACTGTGTCATGGTGAATGTGAGGTTTTGTAGAGAGAAACTGTTCTGTTTATAGCATTATTGTGGAACACATGCTGGTGGGAGGTCTTTTCCATGACACCAGCTTCCCTTCCTCCTTATTCCGACAGATCTTCTCTGAAGAGGAGTGATGGGTGTGGGGGAGCTCAGAGAGTGCCCCAGCACTCACCAAGGACTGTGGAAACTAACTTTTAACCTTTTATATCAGATCTTGTAACAGCTGAGAATGAGAAACCATTGGGGGTGGCTGGATTTTCAATAGGACTCAGTGCTCTTTGGGACAGAACAAAAATCTGCCACAAACATTCCAGATGGAGATGCTGAAAACTTCTGAACCCAGCCCAAGGCTGTTGTTACTGATGGCTCAAGTGGTGCTTGAAGGGGAGAAGCTCTTGGAAGGTACAGTAAAAGGGAGGCTGGGCCCTTAAACCAGGATGATGGCACCAGGTTATGTTGAAGCTGGGTCTTGCCATGGCCAGCTTTGCAGTCCTAGATCCTCCATTTCAGAGCCCCATGAGTTATCTGCCTGGACTCTGGGTGTCTCTACACAAATACTCCTGAATAGCAGGAACCATGGAGCAGAGCAGAGGTCTAGGTGCATTTGGTCAGTGACCCACACACATGATCCCATTCCTCCTGTCGTGTTAGGATGAGGAAATGAGTTGCTTTGTGTGACGAGTAACAAAAGGCCATACAGTTTTTCCCTGTGTTAATTATACTACAGACCGTTTAATTCTGTAAACGAGCTGCTTGGCAGGCTTTCAGAACAATTACACAACTCCCTCTCCTGCTCTCCCTGCCATAGCTCAAGAGCAGCTCAGCCGTGAAGCTGATGAGCCTCAGCACCATCCACCTCATGGTGGACATCTGCTGGGAGCCTCTGTCCTGCCAGCCTGCAGAGCTGGGGCACCCCACGGTGTTCCTGAGCTCCTGCACCAGGTTGGAAGGACTGGAACCTGCAGAGGGGAGGGAAGCTGAGCAGTGGAAGCCACAGTCAAGTTAAGAAAGGAATAAAACGTGATAAATGGGATCCACGGGTTGGAAATTTTTAAGGCAAATGCTTGAGGCATGGTCGCCAAAGCCTTTGGAGAAAGTCTATGTCACTTTTGGTGCAGATGTCTGAGTCTTGGAGGGACTTGAGCTCTGCCTATCCCTTAGTCAGCAGTACATGGCACAGTTTGGGCAGTCAACTGCTTCTGGCTCAGCCTCTTCATGTGTCAAAGGGAAATAATGATGCCAGCCTCCTGCTTTGGGGGAGTGCTTTGGCATCAGCTGGGGCAAGACCAGCAGATATGATCAACATGAAGAGGGGAGAAAGGACAGCAGCCTCTGGGTGTGACGTGTGAGGGACCTCAGGTCTTCACCAGGCTTGATGGGGAATGGCATCTCCTACATAAAATTCGGTGCTGTTGAATGGTCCGGCCAGCAGAGCAAATTAGCATTTGTGTAATTGCACTGTGAAATGTGAGTAGCACAGCCCCCGCCCCTCCGGGTTCCCATGACGACTTTGCCCTTCAATAAATGTCACAGAACACAACCCACCTGTGAGCTCAAGGTTGCTCACCCGCTAATTGCTGCGCTCTGAACTTCTTGCCCGAGGTCTGCAATGTAAAACATTCCAGAAAAAAATGCCTTTAATTCTCTTTTTTAAGTGGGAAATGTGACTGTGCACGCTGAGCACCAGCTCTGCTTTCTGCCAGCAAGGCAATTTTCAAGCAGGCAAAATAGAATCATCCAAAGCACAGTTGAAAATATTAGTCTTTTATGAGGATGCTCAATAACAATGAAAGGATTCTAGAATTTGTTGAAGAAAATTATGGCCTTGAAGAGAGTAGTGGCTTTTAGTCCTTTGATACATAAGGATTTATAATGCAATGTAATAGAGGCATTTTCCCCCAAAGGATATATGAATTCCATTAGATCCCATTACTTGCCATAAATTTAATATTAAAAGTTTTTTATTTAGGATGAGATGTAGAGATGGATATGTATGAACCGGATTCTTGACTGATTAATATTAAATTTATGTTTCATTAGTGTTACTTATTTTTATATTGTTTTATATCAATATTCCATCAGCTGAAAGTTTGATCTTTAAGTGCTATTTATTGAGGGTTTTTTTATTATTGCCCCCCCTCATCGTGTGGTTTTTTTTGGGGCGAGGGTAAGTTCACATTACATATGGACTTTCCCTGTACTTCAAGCCTGCCTGGAAAGTGATTGTGGAGCCATATGAAATAATTTAGTGCCTGTGATTCCAGATATTGGGGCTTGGGCTGAGCCCAACCTTTCCAAGACGACTGTCACTTCCCGCTTATGTTTTGTGACATATTATAGAGCACTGCTTCTCTTTGCAGCAATTTTGTCATTATACAAGATAGAAAGAAAAATGGGAAATCCATTACAAGCCAGACTTTGTTATGACACAAGAGAAGAATCCCCTGGGAAGTTAGATTAAATTCTCTTTGAAAATAAAATAAAAATGCCACCATGCTTGACAACATTAGATTTATTATATATTTATCTCAGAAGCTCTAGGTATGCTCCTGTCAAAGCTTCTTTAGATGCTGAGATATGTGAGACAAAGCAAATCATTCCTTGAGTCACTGAAAGGGAAGTTTATTACAGAATTGGAATTAAAAGATTTGAATAAGAACAGAAATCGGCAGCTCCATCACGAGTTGGAGGCTGATTGCTCGCTGCCTATGTGAGCCACTTAAACCAGCTCAGCTGTGGAGTTTATGTATGCAGGAAGGGGTGCATGCTATGAACTTGTGTTTGACAGTGGTTTAAGCCAAGTTGTTTTATTCCACCACAGAGTGAACTCAAAGAGCAGCTCAGCTGGCAGATAGGGCTTGTCTAACACACGGTGACTGCTGATTTCCCCAGCCCCAGACAGAAAAATGCCATTAGCTGTGATTAAATCCCAGGGATATTATGCATGTTCGGAGATTTTTCTACAGCCAGTCCTAGTGCTACAAGGAGCTGGGCTTGCTCACATCTGATTAATTCATGTCATACTATTAGACTCCAGGCCTGAGAAACTGAAATTAATGGAAAGATTGTTCTCTCCACAACTGGGCATCATCCTAGAGAGTGCATCTCAAAGTACTGGCTGATTCATCTTCCATGGTCTGCTCCAAGAGGTTAGGGGTGTGCACACGAGGGAGCTGGGGCTGTTGTCATCATGACCAAATTTTCTGCAGGAAAACTTGCAGAAGAAATTGGGAATGAACTCCAAATAGCATCAGGTTGGAAACAGGAAAGAAGACAGGCAATAGGAGCAGGCACTGTGTGGAACAGGTGCATTGGTGCTGGGTTTTCCCTAGGTCCCAGGCCTGGTGGGGATGGATGTGGAGAAAGTAGCTCTCTGTGCAAAATTGACACAAAAAGTGAGGTTGTAACAAACAAGCAACTGAGTGTTGGGTGCCAGGAGTGCCTTTGCAGATGGCAGTATTGGAGCAGCTTCTGTCTTCAGATCTGTGGGGAGTCCCTGTGAGATTGACTTGCTCCAGGGTAGTCGCTGGTTGTGGGCCTTGGAAAGGAGGGAAGCAAGGAGGTTTTCCTTGTCTTTATGGCATTGCCACTACTCAGGAACGATAATGCCAGAAAATGACACTGTCTTATTTTATGATTCCTAGATGTGTCAATAAAAGGCCTGTGGGGGGGGAAACAGTGCAGAAAAGTACAGAAGCAGAAAGCTCCAGGAGGCAACTCTGAACTAGGTGGAGAAGAAAACTTTATATTTATTGTGGGAACTGTTGTCCAGGAGGGAAGAGGAATGGGGGAAAAAGAGAAGAAGGGACACTTGAAGATGAGGAAAACTGACGAGACATGAAAGAGGTTACCTGTAAAAATCAAAAGATAAATGAGACTTAAGGCTTGTTAAATAAAACTTTGATCCCCAAAGTTTTTCTTCTGTACGTTAAAAAACCTTATGGAAGATTCTGCTTCTAACTGTGAATTTAGCTTGAAGTTCCCAACTCCAGCACCGAGAGAGAGCATTAGGATTCATTTAAAACCCTTTATTCCTTTTGATGTAATAAAACCTATATAGTGCTTTCCTAAATGAACATCCATTAAGGGGACAAAGCTATGAAAGAGCCATTTCCCACAAATATATGAAATCCAGTAAGGTTTATTACCTCACATTTGGTGAATGGTAGAAGCCTGTGAAGTACATGAACAAGTTTCCAATCATCCATCCATTTGTCTCCTAGAAGATGTACAGCATGCACTGTACCCAGCTCTTCCCTTCCCCCACAGGTCAAACACAGCATCAGATTTGTTTATGCACCATTTAACTTTCTTATCTCTTATGTGACACTTTAACTTTGTCTTTTATCTTCTCCCTGCTGCGGAAAGGATAAATTCTAAATGCAGCTCGACCCTGCAGTGCACTTGACAGCCAAGCCTCCCTGCACTGTCTCTGGCTCCAGGAGCACTCCAGGAGGGGCAGCAAGGTGTTTTTCCTCCACTGTTTTCCTTCAGCTGTATTTCTGGAAAGCAACCCCACTTTTTTAGCTGCTTTTATGGTATGGAAAGGAGGAAGTAGTATAGGATGGATTCTTTCCATTACCTTGAAAAATGAGATTAAGTGAAATTAAAGGCTGCTTTCTTGAGGCAGAAATTTGTCCAT
>VZDJ01000052.1:4199692-4296263 GCA_008694505.1 Cyanoderma ruficeps
TTTTTTTGGAAGTCAGGGACCTCCAGAGTTGGTGTGTCATCTAATATTTAAGTGATGGGGTTTAAAGTTGACAGGCATTCTTTGCTCCTATGAAGACTTCTGGCTAAAAGAGATGGGGAAAGACCACAACCAACCTTTACTTCTGAAGCTGTTTGGTGTTGACTGATTCTGATTTAAGTACAGAATTTGGAAGAAATCTGTCTCATGAAAGGTTGTACTGGAGGAAAATATTTGCGATTTTTCATCCGAGAATTTACATTTTTGAGGGAATTACATTTTCTATGCAGAAGAGTGAATATAGCTTTGTAATATTTTCTGGCACATTCCACTCGCAAGCAGCAACTCTGCTGTGCTGCCCAGATGTGGACAGATGGACAGATGGACACTTTCTGTGAGCTGCAGGGCATGGAAAACTGGGGGGAGGGATTTGTCTCACTAATCCTAGAGGATATCAAAGAGCAAGAGGATATGTAACACTGTACCTTTCCTCTTTGGAACTGCCTTGATTACTGCGTTGTTTGGGGTTTGGGCTTGGTTTTTTTTTTAACATCTTTTATTCCTGACTTTCTTCTTTGATCTCTCCATAAAAAAAAAAACCATATATGCAGCAATTCAGCACTCAGTCTCTGAACAGGGGAGAAGGGTGAGCTGTCTATTCTCACCTTGATAAACCCCTGCAGAGAAACTCCTACTACTGTTAATGGGAGCTGCTGGCACGCATGAAAGAGAGAATTTATTCCCAGGTTGTTACGGGTTTTTTTTAATATTTTTTTACATTTTTTTTATTATTTGAATTGCTGTTGTCAGACAATGCAATAAGAGGATTTGCATGGTAATATGACGGCTGATGGATTTCTTGCAATAAAATCCAACAAGCTGGTTTATGAGGTGTTTTATATATTTCTTATTTGTATTATAGGAGCAGCAAGGAGCCCGGGGGATACGTCTCTGCTGCGTGAAGCTCTTTGCATCTATGTTACAAATAGTCATGCTCTGTGTGTTTTCTGTCTGTTTGGGTTGGTTTTTTCTCTTTTCTCACTTACTGTGAAGTAAGCACATATAAAGGCAGCACATTTGTATGGATGTTATTCCTCGCTGTTTGTCCTGCGATAATTTGACAAACAAACCCATATTGAAGACACGTGTGAGCACGTTTCCCTCCTGACAGCAAAGGCTCACAAAAATGGATGTCATGTCATAAATTGATATGAAAAAGGAATCCGATTTGAATAATAAAATACTATTTTTTTTCCCCCCCAAAGCACACTAGTTTTCACACTAATGCGAGTCAGCCACATGTGCAAGGCTTCAGCCCTCATTCTTCTTGCCAGCACCAGGGAAGGTGTGATAATTTTGTCATCTGTGCTGCTTGGTTTTCCTGGGCGTTAGCTTTGCTTCCAAATTAGGCTCCACACGCTATTAATGGCTCAAAAAATAATGTGCTAAGTTAGTCAGCTCGCAATTTTAAGAGAAAGAAAAACAAGAAAAAACCCCAACAGATTTAAAGGTAGTCCTGATTCTCAGCTGTGCTATGTCTGCACAGCTCCAGCAGTCCTTCTAAAATTGTTTTATTCTCCCTAGAAAATGATGTGCTTCCTCTGAAGACAATGGGTCTGTTCTTATTTACATCAGCTCAATATCTGGCTCTGCCTAACTCACGTTTTGCCATAAAGCAACATCTATCTCATTTTGCTCAGAAATGTCAGCCCTGTTCAATCAAATGGATGCATTTGGTGATGGGAAAAAGGGGAAGTCTCAGTAAGGGGAGGGAAATGTGGATTTTGAAGCATGATCTGCTTTCTCCTGCTTTCCTGCCCCAAATATGTAACTTCTTGTGTATAATTACCTGGAAGGAAAGAATAACAACAGGTGTGGAAAAAGAAAAAAAAAAAGCTACAGAAGATTGTTTGATTATCCCAGTAGGAAACAAATCCAATTTATGGATGAATTATGCACAGAAAACTACATTTAGGAAAGTAAATTTTAGGGAATTATGAAATTGAGTGGGCCAGGTCCACTGGGAGGAAGCAGTGAAAATGAAAGGGGTTGGTAGAAGACTGGAGGACGCTAACTGGAGCAGTAATTAAAGCAGAACAGGTCCTATTTCCTTTTGGAAAAATGGAAATCAGAAAGAGGGGAGAGAAAAAAAAAATAAAAGAAACCCTGAAGAAGTAAATCCACAAGAGAGGAGCACACCATTTCACAGGGGAGTACAAAAGAGTTGAAAGAGAGAGCAAGTGCTGGAAACTGAGGAAGGTTGGCAGGGAAATAAGGGAAGCAAGGAAATAGAAAACATGAGAAGTCAAAGTGCAGAGTGAAACAAGGGTGAACAAAACAGGGAATTTCATCATCACACTTGGAGAGGCTATTGGAGCTGCCAGGGTCTGACTCAGGCACCCCATCCCATCCAGACCCTCTGTGCCCCTGCAGAAAAAAATCCAAAAACCTGATTTTGTTGTTTCTCTTTACAGGTTGAAGGTGGTGGGGAAGGGGCTGGGGGTTATGATCCATCTGCTGTTGCTCATGGACTGTGCAGGGAAGGGAGAGGGTGTGACTGTGAAGGGGTAATTGGGGACCAACCCAACACAAAGTGAACTCCAGTGGGCAGGGAGGACTTCAGAAACACGAAGCATTGAGGCTGCAGTGTCCCTCCTGAGGCTCCTTCTGCGGGCTTAAACTGGAAAGGCTGGGGAAATATTGTGGTTAAATCAAGTGAACCTTTCCTGAGGGATTCCCCAGCAAAGGAGTGCTCTGTTTCTTTTTGGGATGGAGACTCATGCTGGACTGGGAAGTAGGGTAGGATAACAGTAGCCTTTAGTCCACTTTTTTTTTTTTTTTAATGAAAAACCTTTGTTAATGAGGCAAAAACATGATAAAAACAAAGTTGATATTGATGTTGAGTAACACAAATCAGGATGTACTAAAAAAAAAAATAGAAGGAACAAAGAATATATACAAATTAAGAAACTTCACCTTGAAAATGGGAAGGGATGAATTTTTTAGGGGAGATTTAGTGATAAAAAGGCACCTAGAGTGAGTGTGTCCTTGACTTTCATAGCCTAAGCCTGAATCTGCAATGCAGGAAAATTCCAGGTGTTAAAGGATGGGTATCCCCAGGGCTGGACAAATCCCATGTGAATCCAACGGGGCACCAAGGGCTCAGGCAGGACACGTTAAATGGATCCTGAGCAGCACTGGTGGGGTAAAGAGGCTTTTCCAGAAGAGGGGCTTATCCAGGAGTGGCTCCCTTGACTGGAATGTAGCAGGAGAGCTTTGAGCTTTGGGGGGAAGCTGGGAAGGATGGCATCAGGGATACTCTGCTCCCTGAAGGCAGATCAGACCAGCAGCCACACTTTTCTGTGGTGTTGTTTTTGGCATGACTCGAGGACAAGGATGGGATGTTCTGACTCACGGGGTCTGGCAGGTGAAGCTGGGAGGATTAGAGCTTTCCATCTCAAGCTGTCAGCTCCACTTTTCTGTCATGTTGATTTCTCTGTGTGCATGCACAGGGTTGAGCTGTGAGGGCTCACCCGTGCCTCAGCACCTGAGGATTCAGCTGCAGATGTTGTAGCTGCTACTGGCAAAGAGGGGCAACCTCCTCCTCCCCTTTGCTGGTGAAGCTTTCAGGGAGAACACAGCACTAGCGCTGGCCTTGCCCTTTTTCCTCAGCCCTGAAGAACACCTTGAGCCCATCCTGAGTGCCAGATGCCTGCTCTTCGTTGTGAGACACCTACCTACGTCCTCTCTGTGTCCAGGGAAAGCCTCAGGGATTTTTTGTTTTCCCAAGTGCTTGGCCTGCTTCTATTGACCTCTGACTAAGTGGTATGAAAGGCCAGGTTGGACAGGGCTCTGGGCAACCTGATCCAAGCAGGAGGAGTCCCTGCCTGTTGCCCTGAGTTTTCTGTCTTTTTGTCTTTCTGTAGAACTTTCTCACACAGCTTTCTGAAAACAATATCTATTCTTAGAATGTTTACATACTTCTCCTGTGAGGGAAGAAATGATTGATGGTGATGTCCACCATCCAGGTTGAAGAGGTGGCGACCTGTGTAGCCAATCTCTGGACCCCTGTACATATGTATAAATACTGGAGTCAAATTGAATTAGAGGAGGAGTTTTCTAAACCAGCCGAGGTGTGAGTGTCATTTCATTGTTCCTGAAATTGGGACACGCCCAGCCTTGGCCTGCAGCACCTGCCCATGGCAGGGGTGGTGAACCTGTTATCTTTGAGGTCTCTCCCAACACAAACCAGCCTTTGATTCTAAACTGTTGGGAAATAGGTTTGGATGCTACAGCCAGCCTTCAGAAGCACCTCCTGACTCCTGATCCAAGGTGCCCTTTGATTTGGTGGAAAAGGTTGCTGTGCCCATATGTACAATGTACCTGTACATGGAGATAAATGACCCTCGTTAGGTCAAGACTTTAGAAGCCCTCAATATTTGGTATGGCTTACTGATAAAATCTTTCAAAATAAGAACTGGAAAAAAAAAAAGTGGATCAGAGGTTAGGTTCTGAGTGTGCTTCAGCTCTGTGACCTGTTCTGAACAAGACACATCTGAGTAAAAAGTATTTCTTTGGGAAAGAAGAAAGAGCTTGGTGTGTGTATATATTGTTTTTAAAAAATACATAGAGGTAGGAGGATATACAAGAGTGAGTAGTTTAAAGCTTTCTTATTAATCAACTAAAGCCCTAATAAAACAACTGTGCAAGTAATTGTTCTTCTGCACACCCAACAGTGTTGAGCTTCTTTTGATGTTTACCTCAATTTTTTCTTCACCTTTTATTTGAGTCTGCAATTAACACTTGTAATGAAAAAGGAGATGATGTGCTGCCGAGAAATTCTGGTGTTAATTAAAATTATTAACAATTGGAGAAAAATAAGCTTGGAAAAGGAGGTAATAAATAAGAAGGTTGATGTATTATTTTATAATTAGAGTAAAGCACAGAGACTGTTTCTAAAGAGCTCCCCTGAAAAAGAATTATGAAACTTGGCCAAAAGAAGTTACAGTGAAATTCCCTCTTTTTAGAAGGATTGTCGTGCCCCATGCCCTCTTCAACAGAATTTAGTTTTGCCAGGGCCATTGTATGGGGCTGAATTTAATTTCTGAATGAATTACCCTAATCTACAGAAGAACAATAGGGAAAATGAGCTTTGGCAACAATAGAGAAGGAATGGCAGCGTGATTCATCTTCGCAGAGGGAGATGTTGGGATTGGGTGGAAGTCTTATCCAGACAGGAATAAGGCAAAGGGGCCCAGGGTTTCTTGTGAGAGCAGATCACTCACCCAGCTGTGTCCCTGTGCTCACTGAGAACCCCACAGTGACAGTGGGTCCATGTGTTGCTTGGGCTGCTGTCCTCACACATTTGGGGTCACCAGATGTTGCAGGCCGAAGCTGGGCATGTCCCAATTTCAGGAACCCTCAAATGAAACTCACACCACGGCTCTTTTAGGAAACTCCTCCTTTAATTCAATCTGACTCCAGTTTTTATACATATCTACAGCGGTTAAGAGATTGGCTGCCCAGGTCGCCACCTCTTTAACCTGGATGGTGGACATCACCATCAATCATTTCTTCTCTCACAGGAGAAGTATGTAAACATTCTAAGAATAGATACTGTTTTCATGAAGCTGTGTGAGAAAGTTCTACAGAAAGACAAAAAGAGAAGGCTCAGNTCAGGGAAACATCCATGTCTGGCATCCTGTGGAGCCTTGGGAGCGCCTGGGGCCATTGCTGTGCTCACAGCTTCAGGCACCAAGATCCTTCCACCAAATAGGTGTTTGGCACCCAAATATGCCCAAAATATTTGGGCTGGATGCCAGCCCAAATCCCTTTTGAAATGTAGTGCCGGCCTCCCAGAATCCCAGAGGTACTTCCAGAAATTTCACCCGCACTGGGTAAAATTAATTTGGAGCTGCTTTCCAGGAAAGTGCTTGGAAAAGATGTTGCGAATGATGCTGGAGAAGGGAGCAGCAGCAGGGATGTGGGAGCACATGGAAAGTGACCACCTCTGCCAAGTCCCTTTGCATCCCACAGAGCATCCTCAGCCATACTGGCAAGTAGCTGCTGCCTGCTTGGTGGTATTTGCAGCTGGTTCATCCTTTACACACAGGCTGAAAAGAAAAGAAACACCCAGATCCAGTCCAGTATCTTGGGATATTACAAGGAACTGCTCTGGAGCAGTATTTCTATATTGAATTTCTTATCAAAGTTATTACGTTTGCAATATTAGAGAGTATGACTAATTACTTCCCCTCCAGAGAAGCTATTACTCGAGAAGGACCATTAGTTTCCTGCTCAGTGCAGATGCTCAGTGATGGAATGGGAGAAAGATATTTTGTGCTTTCAAATTCCCTCCGTGGCTTTCAGGATGTTACCTGCAATTAGACTTTGCATGGCAATTCCATTAAAAAAAAAAAATCCCATAAAGAAAGTGTCCTCAAGCTGAACAATGCTAGAGCTTGGAAGAGGCTGTCAAGAACTCCCAGAGATGTTCCAGGTCTCTGGTTTTAAGTGAGCTCTGCAGACTGGAACCAGTCCCACTGGTGAGGAAACCACGGTGATTTCCCAAGGAGGGCTCTCCTGGCTGTGCTGAAGCCTCTCAAGGGCTGGAGATTGTAACCCAACCTTGAAACTCAAGACTCTCAGTGACCAAGAAAAACAAGCCTGATACAAGCTGTAGGAGAAGGGAATACAGGTGACCTGGCCCCCGATAAGTAACAGCTGTGTTAATTACCCAATGCATCATTACCCCTGATGAGTCACAGCTGTAACCAATAAAGATAAATGATCAAGGGAGTGGGTGAGCTGGTGAGGGGAGAATCATGGAGGAGGAACCTTGAGGAAGAGGGAAGGAGAGGCTCATGAAGAAGGATCCTGAGGAGAGAATTCCTGCTGTGAGGTCAGTCTGGGTGTGCAGCTGGTGCCTGTTGTTGGAACCTGCAGTCACAGTTTGGCTGGGTAAAAGCTGCATTCACAGGCTGCAAACCAATCCCTGCAGTCAGAGTTGAGCAGGAAACAACCAGCAGTCAGAGGCTGCAGGGAAACCTCCAGCAGGAGCTGCTGCAGCCAGAGTCAGGGAATGGTTGGGGTCAGGATGGCTGAGCTGTAAAGAGGAATAAACCAGGGCCCTTTTCATGCTGGGATGAACAAGGAGTCAGTGTCTTGGCTTGTTCCTACCCTCCCACCAGAGGGCTGCTGCAACAGCAAGCCATCTTACCCAAAATTGAATGGAAAAATCTATCAGATAAATGAATCCCACAGATCTGTGACTTTATGGGGGTTTTCTTCTTCCTTTTCCACAGCTGCTGGTTTGGTTTCTAGTTTATGTGTCTACTTTATTTTTCTTTTATGTTGGCCCTTTAACCACCTCCTTTTAGCTGCTCTTTATGGCAGATTTTAAGCTTGTTTTCTGTCTAAGTAACCAATTTCATTCTTGTGGTGTCATAGTATCTTTCACTGAGGAATTAGATGTGACTGTTGAGAATTAGAACTCTAAATATCCTTCCCTTGAGACCTATAACTTGGAATGGAGTGAATTGTTACTCAGCTGAAAAATTTCTCTTCAGGGAGAGTTCAGGTGAGGACAAGAAAAATCCTCTGAACTCAAACATTTCTCACATCAGCAACTAAATTAATCACCTAATCTTGCCAGATCTTGCTGATGAAGGAAGACATTACCGAAGAACTGAGAAACTCATAATCCATCATATCTTAATGCTCACAGTTTGTAAGAGAAGTAGAAAGTTACTGGTTTTTCCTTTTAACTTCCCAGAGCCTGAGTGATGTGGTCTGGGGCCTCTTAGAGATCTGGCATTTAAATTTAGGATCCTTTAAGCTTAAGGTCAAGGTCATTCCTGCTGTTCCATTCTTCTTTGTGAGATAAGACATTTGAAGCTCAAGTATTACTTAGTAAGTATGGCTGTGGAAAAAGAGGGGGGAAAAAAAAAGTTGTTTCCATGACATTTTAGAGCTGAGTAATTACAGAGGAGGAGAGAAGAAACCGGGGAAATGTAGACTTTTTATTGATAGATTTTTCTCCTTACTCTCAAGAGCCAACAGCCCCTTCTGGACTCCCTGATTCTGGTGAACAGTGTGTTGATTAGAAGAAGGTTCCATCCTCATCGTTTTGGGGCAGGAAGCAGGATAGGATGGCTCCCCAGCCTGCCCCAGTGCAAATCTAACCCCAGGCTGGGTCACTCTGGGTGTGAAATGCAGTATTTTGCATCTGTAACTGCTTTCAAGTCCTTGATGTGCTTTGTGCACACGCTGATTTAACCCCACACAAATATAGAGCAGCGTGGGAGGGAGATGTCAGCTGCAAAGGAAGGGGGGATTCAGGGGCTTGGTGGCACTGGTGACAGCCAAGTTAAAGAGCAAATCTGCATTTTCCCCTGCCCTGACATACAACCCTCTCTGAACCCTGCCTCCAGAGGATGATTTTTGCTTCATCACAGGCAGAAGCAAGGCAGCTTCAAAAAATGAGAAAGTGAAAAGGGGAAATGCTTGTCAAGCTTGTGCATTATTAGGCATGAACTAGAAGATGCTCCAGAGGAAAATCATCTCAGATAATAGAATTTGGGTGGGTTCAGCTAAGAGTACGGGAAAGTGTGGAAGCCCAGACAGACTATGAAAAATGTAATAATTATAGTAGTAATTAGGGATTTTCACAGATTAGGCTGCCGTGTATTTGTACAACTGGAATTTTTTCTACCTAGTACAGCAGTCAAACAAGGAAGGAGGAGCCTAATCCTGCAGGTTAGCCAGTGTCACCTTGGGAGCAGAGAGGGAGGGTCAGCAGCTGAGATGTACCCTGTGGGATGCTTGGTGTCCCCTAAAGAGTGTCTTTATGGCAGGTCACTGTGCTGGAAGGGGTGTCCCCCTGGGCTGTGGCACGCAGCCTCCAAGGAATCTGATGGCAGGAGCAATGGTTGAGTGAGCCCTGGGTCAAGAGTTGCACGTGTACAGACTGCAGTGCATTCAGACCCTGAGGAACAGCCGCTGCACCCTCGACAGATTTTATATCTACTCAAATTCAAGGACCAGGTCAGGTCATCCTTGATCAGTTTTGATTGAAGTATCATCCAAGTAAAAATTGCTTTTCATGGGTCAGGAGCTCCTCTTCAGAATCCAACTCCCTGCTTGAAATGTGAGTGTCTGATTTATTTATAAGTGTCCTGGAAACTCAAGAGGTTGTGACAGAGCTAAGGGGAGAGCCCCTCAGCTGACCTCTGCCCTTGTAAAGCCATCACAGACAAAATTGATACTGGCTCAAGGGAGCTGTACATTAGTGAAATGTAACGTCAGTTCAGGTTTCATCACGTCATGCCATAAAAAATCATTAAGTTACTTGGATAAAAAAAGAATTTTAAAATAAAAATGGTAGCAGAAAGCCATTCAGACACAAGCCATCTGGGAGGCAGAGAACATAACACAGGTATTGGTTGCTTTAAATCTCCGGAACAGCTTCACTTTTCTATTTCTGCAGTTGTTGTCTCTGCACTTTGCTCTTTTTGGAATAGCAATTACAGCATGTCTAGTAAGAATTCATGACAGCTTAGGACCTCACTTTAAAGGTAGTTGTATTTTTTTTTTTAAATCAAGGAGGCAAGAAAAAGACATTAATACAACTTCAGATCTCTGCCAACTCCCAGAAGAGATCCAAGCTATTAATATAGACACGTGTGCAAGGCACGATACACCGGTCTGAATCTGTTGTTGTCAGAAGGGCTTGCAGTGATGCCTGTAGCTGTCTAACACTCTCCATCCCTCAGCATTTATCTTGTAACAAGTCTACTGTTCCAGCAGAAATTTCAATTCCAAATGGTTGCTGCAGGTTGTTGGGTCGCTTCGGGGGGGTAAGGAGGTGGAGAAGGGCTCAGCAGGGATGGTCTGGTGGCCCAAGGGATGGTCTGGTGGCCCACAAAAAAACAAAGATCCCCACTAGTGAGGGTGTATTAAAGTCAGAGCCCTGGTGGGCAGTGCTGGTGTTTCTGCAGGGTGAGGCATCCAGACACAGCCCTGTGTCATCCCCCAGCCAGCCTGGACTGAGGCACACACCTCTGGGACAGATGTTAGATATCAGCATCAGCTGGCAGACAAACCCTGGGCACCTCTGCTCTGAGCTTGCTTTTGAATGCAGGCACTGTGCACCAGTCTGATTTGGTAGCAGCCCCCTCCAGGCCCTGGGTGTCTGGGTATGAACAGCCTGCTTACCCCCCTTGGCCGTGTGCTGGGATTTCTCCCTGCTTAGCCTTGTCCCTCTCAGCTTTGGTTTCTCACCCGAGATTCAGGTTGTTAAAAGTCCTTGGCCCTCTAAAAGCCCTGAGCTGTGTCACAAGAGAAAAAGCGGCGCCTTCAAGGCCTTGTTTTCAGGTTTTGGTGTTGTTTATTATTTGGGATCTCAGAGATTTCTCTGTACCCAGCCGAGGTCTGGACAGTGGCTGGGACACACGGCGACGGACTGCCAATGGGGCATTGCTTTGCTCTTATACAGAGAGTTACGTGTCCACTATTTACAATTTTGTGCCAATGTGCAGTACCTTTACTAGAAGGGTCATTTCTACCTTGACCCAATCCCCTCAAACTACTTTGTGTCATCACCACATCAGAAGATGGAGGATGAGGAAAAAGGAGAGGAACTTAGGGCAACAGCCTAAATCCTCCATCTTGTCCCCCATTTACCTCTATTCTAAAAATGCCTAAATTACAAAATTTTTCACCCTGTGCTGTGCTAAACTACTATTTTCACACCTTTGAGGTTTGTGATTCCTCTCTCAATGTTGGAAGCCTCTCCCATGGACTAAAATCAAACCCAGTGTCTTCCTGGGCTCTGTGCCAAGGTCTCCAACCCTCCTGGACTGGCTCCACACCCCCTGTCCAGGGTTCAAACTTCCTTCCTCGGGTCCCAGGTCATCCAAATGGATGCCCTGGACTCTGACATGTCCCCAGACTGATGCACTGCCCAAGGAGAGTCTCCTGCCAAAGGAGAGTTGGTGGTGTGGCAGAAGGCACCAGATGCAATGAAACCCCTGACATGAGTGGTTTTTTTTCCTACCTGGAGCCCAGAAGTTGAGTGTTCTGTTGAAAAATTAAATGCCTGGGAGCCAGAAGGGCAGTCAAAGCTGGGGAGCAGGGGAGGGAGGGTAAGGTTTGCCTCTTGCCACAGGAATATTGCATTATTTGCTCATCTCAGATCTGTGGTTGTTTTGCGCTGCTCCTTTGACTGAACTTCCGAGTAGGAAAATGCAAAGTCTTACAATGAAGCTAAAGGGGGTTTAATTGCTTTTTGTTTCCCCTTCTTTATCTAATTTCAAGGCTGGACTGTTTTAACAAGCCCTAGAAGCCCTGAGCCCTTACTCTCAGCTTTATTTTTACAGTTTGAAGTCACACCTGTGAAAAATCAGATCCTTTTTATGTATTGAGTTGTACAACTGCAAGTCCCAGGAAGAGACTAGAGGTTCCCTAAACACAGGTTTTTGGGATTCTGAACAGACTGCAACCCTACAGATGGGGCCAGGCAAGTTTTAGTTATTGGTACAGGCATTTCTTCCATCAGAGGAGCTGAAAGTTGTTGAACTATGAGCTGGCTGAGTGTACACTCTCCGACTTCAAGGTTGAGATGTAATTTCACATAGCCTGTGAAATGTGGTCCCTGCAGAGCAGAGCACAGAGCAGCCCTGCAGGAGGGCTTGTGGTACAGAACAAGCAAAGACTGTGTTCATTATCCTCTGGAAAAAATCCAGGTGAATCTGCAGGAACAGAACAGGCAAAATAAATCCCTTTTCTGGCTCCATCTCAGCAGAATTACATCAGTGTTTCATAAACTGACAGAATTCCTGTTTGAGCAGGGCACTGAGTCCTAGATCTCACTACTTGCCATATCATCCTGCTAATTGAGCAATCCCTACTCCAGACCAACACTGCAGAGCCTGGAAAGTCTTGGGAGCCTCTGAAAATAGCCTCAACAATTAGGAAAGTAGCAATCCTTAATTAAATTGCCTGCGTGTTTAAAAACGGTAGAGAATCAAAGCCAAGATAATCCCCTTCCCCAGAAAAGCAGCTTTGGGTGGGATATTCCTCATTTCTAAGAGCCAACTTAATTTTCACATTACCCACAACAGATTGTTTTAGGAAAGGAGTCTTCCCCTAGCATTTATCCATCTTTCTCATCACTCCATTTTCTCATGCTGTCCCAGCATTCCTGATTTTGCCTCCTCTGTCTTCCACGAGGGAGTTTTTTCCACCCTGTTTCCTGGCAGTGCTGCTGATTTCTGAAAATACCTGCTATCTCCATAACCTCAGATAGCAAATTTCCTGAGATAATGTCTCTCCATCCTTTTGGGAAGCTGCTTATGCAATTACAGGCAGCAGAGTCTCTATTTCGCTGTGCGCCCCACAATTTGCACTCACATCCCACCAGCCCCCCTTAACTGCAGGCTCACCCACAGCTCAGCAGGACTATCTGCAATGCCTAAAAACGTGGCTTTGCCAAGCCCAATTTTCCAGCTGCCCTGTGAGGGATGTAGGGCTTGCAGGAACCTTCCTTTGAGAGGTGGGTGTCTTCTTTGCTGATAATAGATTTTCCAGAGCAGAAACTTAGTGAGACAACTTTGACCTGAAACTGTCAGTTGAAGATCCAGTGTAACTTCTATTGGATACGTTATCAGGAACAGCAGTAATTTATTAAGGCAAGAGTCTGCATTCCACATGAAGGGAAGAGAAAATTACCTGTATCTCTGTGTGATAAAAATCCATTCTTCTCTTCCAAGAAAGCAGGTGCAGTGAGTTCATGGGGGATCACTTTCTGCCTCCCCAAACCTCTGCAGCTCCCCAGCTGGTGAGCCATGAGCAGGCTAACAGGAAAAGGGGAACAGGAGGGATATTGTCATTTCTTGTAATTACCATCTGCAGTTGGGCCATTTTACTGTTATCCTGAATGTTATCCCACAGAGTGTAGCAGGGCTTTTATGTTGTTTGTTTGTTTGTTTTCTTTTTCCCGTTCTTTTAAAGATGCTGGTGATTTGGGTATGGGGGAAGGGGTACCTGGACAGGCTGATACTTTCTGACCCCATTGGTGTATTTCAGCATAGAAATGGCTGCAAGGACTGCCCATTTCCCACACGTTTTTCATTTGGAGACCATGTGGATTTCTCAGTGTTTTTTCCTCTGTCTGACATTGGGGTGCCACCTGTGATCTTTGTGTCTCTCCATCACATGGTGTCTCTTACTTGATCTCCATGTGTCTCATAAATATTTTGGGCAGTAGAGAGCAGGGAAGCTTTGTAAAATTCCCAGGTACCTCCCAAGAACAAAACTTTCCTCTGCTTCTGGAGTGGATCTTGCCTCTGCCTGGAGGAGTGCTGGATGTGCTCTTGCCCTTTCTCAACAGGCTGAGAGCTTTCATGTCACAGGTGGCTAAACAGGCACATTTCTCTTATCTGTATCTCAGTCAGGCTGCTTGTCACCACAGCCCAGGATCCTCAACCCCAGGCAGCTGCAAATCCCACTTTTGATTGTCAGGAAGACACAGCAAAGCTCTCCTGTGAGATGATTTGAGAGTCAGCCCTGTCCTTCCCTGTAACAGTAAACAAACAGCTGGAAAAATCAAGGAACTGCTGCTGCAGGGATGGAGGGAATCCCAGTCCTCCCTTCCACATGGAGCAGCCAGCAGTGGCAGGATCCATGTAAAACCGGCAGTGAAGGAGGGCTGGAGGTGGCTCACACAGCTTCACTGTGGCAGAAGAGGCTCACAGCTCCCGTCCTTCAAAGGCAGAAATTCATCCAATCTCGTAATTCCATTTAAAGGGAGAGAATTGTGCAAACGAGAGGCAGGGTGCCCCTTTATCTCCCCCTCTATCACTGAAGTAGCAATTACTGTTCTCTTCAAACTGCCAAGAGCCTGCACTGAGAAGAACCCAGACATAAACAGTGCTGTGCAGAGGGGGAAACAACCTGAAAGGGAAAGATCTGCAGGTCACGTTTGCCTTCAAATGGGAGCAGCTCTAGTGCCTGTTGACCGTGCCAGATGTGATGGATGTGAGCACAGTGCCATTTTCGAGTAATATTTGTTCCTGAATGAACATTTGTATATCAGTGGGCTCCTTTGGAAAGTTTATTCCAGTGGATGCACCAGTAATGTGTTTCAAGCACATTTCCTCCTGTTAATCAGAGGACAAATATTTTAAGGGAACACTGATCAGTTTCTCATTCTTTCTTTCATGAGAATTGCTATTTCCCACACATGGGGACTGCTTTGTAGTCACGTAGAAACTCATTTTCTTGCTATTTTGAGAACTTGATGAGGTGCAGGGAGGTGAATTCTTTGCCCCAGCTGAAAAGACACTCATCAGATTCCATGAGTGCCACAAAGCATTGTGGCAGAGAACTGAGGGACTCAAAGGGAAGGCAATACAGACAGTAAAGTGCCTGGGCGTCATGAGGACGAAAACTTAAGGATGTAAGACAGTAAACTTAGGATGTAAGACAGTAAAACTTAGGGATGTAAAGCCAGCCTTACGTGCAGAAGACCAGGGCTCCTGCACACAAAGAATAAAGCAGCAACTCGGTGCTATCGTCTGCTTAACGCAGTTTTATTTGAGAAAAAAAAGCTGGGATTTTGTGAACAAGATGCTGCATGTGCTCTTTGCTGTTGGATGTGTCAGCACACTGCACGTCCCCCCTGGGAGATGACAGACCCCTCTGGGGCTGCTGGAGTTTGATTTGCCTCCTAAATACCGTGGAAAGAAAATCCAGCAGTGCACCATCAGGATTCACAGAACATTCAAAGTTGTGGCCTATAAATTACAAATAAGTGTTCGAGGCCTGCTGGATTTGATTTATGGCTTATAAATGTGATTCTGCTGACCTAAATACTATTTATTTGTAGCCTGCCTTCTATGAGAATGGTTAGAAATAGGAAGCCAAGTTCGCTCTTGCTTTTTTGAGTCAGCTAAAAGGGACACACAGTGTTCTCTAGTTAAGAGAAGCCCTTTTCTCCCTAATGCTTAGAGAAAGGCAGGGAAAGCCAGTGTCCCAGGAGAATCACCCATCGCTCAGCCCCTTCCTGCCTCAGGGGTAGGAGAGAATAGGCCAAACTGGCCCCCTGTGAGAGCCTGACTATGACTGACCATGAAGGAACACCCCCAAAACCTGTGCCCCACTTTTAACCACAGCCTGCACTAAAAATATATATATAAATAACTCTGTCCTGCACAACTGTAGTCAAATCCTGAGACTGATTTGGGCAAACCAGTGGGATTTGTGGCTTCTGTTAAAAGAAGGGTGCTTATCTGTTCTCAGTGCTTTTCAAGTGCTGGTGTCTGAAAGGTCTGAGGAGGATTTTGTATTTATTGCTTTATTGCTGAATCAGGCTGCTGGAAATTAACCTCCCACCTGCAGAGCTGTGGCTTTTACAGGCTCCTCAGCAAGCTGGATTCCTCTGCAGAGTGAAAGGTGCAGCCCTTCCCTAGGCCACGACTTTTATTGAGCTCAAATTCATTTCAGGAAGGTCTGAATCAATTACCATTGCTTCAGAAGAAATAAGCGCAGGCTTATTTCAAACGGGTTTTAGCTTTTTGAAAAAAACCAGCATAGCAAAGAAGTGGTTTGCTGGTTAATCTGTCTGTGTGAGCTGGGGGGTTATGCCAAAGAGCCTCATTAGAATTTTCCCCGGTCTCTGTTTAAATTCGCAAGGAGGATCCTGTTTAGCACCATCCAAATGGCAGTGCCCTTCAGCTGGGTAAGAAATGTGAAATGTAAAAGGTGCAGGGGAGCCACCAACACACCGAGCTGCACAAAGTGGGCAGTGCCAGCCCAGGCAGGTAAAATGCAGCATGTCTGCACAGGTGATACAGAGGGGGAAAGTGATCTGTGAAGAAGGTCTGTGTATAAAGGTTGCTGATGCATAGCTAATGCTTTGTTTGGGGAAATGTGGGGCTGGCAGGCTCTGCTCTGCTCTCCTCGGGTGATCTGCCTGCAGGCAGTGAAGCAGAAATGTGTTTGGCCAGGAACAGAAGGCTGTGTGTATGCAGGCAAAACCACCGGGTGTCCAAAAAAAATTGCTTCATGTAATAGGGTCTGCTGACTGAACACAAAGTCAGATATTGTTAAAAGTAAAATTACTAAAGTGGGGAACTGAATACACCATTTTTTTTTTTCTGGGTGCAGCACAGTGAGTGAAAATATAGCTGATGAGTGTCCTTTCTGTCATTATTGGACGTGTTCTTCCTTTTATGTGTGGGTGAGATCTCTATATTTCACCCTAACAACTCTCCAGGGCATTGATCTGCTGCTCTTAAGCCAGTCCTTACTACAATTAAGTCTGCACAGCGAATCTGTGTGGCTGCAAGTACCAAACACTGAGGAGCTTTTAGCTGACCCAACCTATCAAACTGTAGTATTCACCTATTTGAGAAGAAAGAATCAGGAAATGGCGAAGAAAAAGGTATCTGTAAGCAGAAGAAAAATAGCAAAAAAGGAAGAATTGTGTAATGGCCATAATGGAGTAACCTGCACCTTACCCAGGTCGTTGTTTGCCAACAATTCCCCCATCACCTGAGCTCACCAGGCTCCTCTGTTAATAGGCTCTGATTTCTCGTGAGCCACAGCCACCTAATTACATCCAGGAATGGGACTAACATCCCACTCTTCTCATCAGTGTTTCTTACTTAGTAGCTGCCATTGCTGCTGCCTTCTGTGGTTTTCCCTGTACGTTCAATAAAGAGCTCCAACACCTCCAGCAGGGCTAGGAAAATTAACAGGCGCTGGAAATTAGGTATTTCAGCAGCTGCCTCTCTTGTGGATATGCTCCTAAATGTATCCACAGACAATCTTTCGTATTAAATGTATAGGAAGCCTTAGCCAAACACAGTCTTCAGCCTAATGCAAGGGAAACTTCAGGACTGATTTCAGGAGGAAAAGAAAAAAGAAAAGGGAAGGCAAGACAAGGTCGCCTTGAGCAAGCAGTATCAATGATATTTACACTGACCAATATCTAATGTGACTTGTCAGCAGTGGAAATCTGTCCTCAGTCAGGGCTCTCTGGTGGTTTGTGGGCAAATCTTTCCTGGCTCTGCTTTCTTTCCTGGGTCATCACTCCTGGAAGGAGAGCACATGCCAATTGCAAGCATGTGGGAAAACATAATACACATATAAAAATACAGCAGCCTTTCGGTTAGAAGCTCAAGTTGCTCTGTCACCTAAAATTACAATAATATAAAATTTATGTCAAAAAAAATGTCACACTGTCAAAATAAAAACCTAAAGGCTTTATTGTTTCGGTTGAAATTTCACTCTGAGGAAACGGAAGAAAAGGATTTTTTTTTTTCTTGTTGCCATCACAATGTGTTATTTTAGCTAAGAACAAAGGTTTTGGATATTTTTAACTTTTGTTTGATGGAAAATTTCAGTTGGACCGTGCTGTGGCACCATCCCAGGGGTGTGTGTGTGGAAATGTTGGAGGTGGTCCTACCCTGGGGCACGTCTACAAAGAGAACAACTGTGTCAGTGAGGCAGCCTTTCCCCCACACCTGTATTTAGTATTTATCACAGTGGAGGTCATGGCAGTGCTGGCCCATTTTGAGTGATTATTCTGTTACTATCTGGGTTAAACTGAAATAGGACGCAGCTCGTTCTGAGGAAATCTCCCTATAGAGATACCTACTGCAGTAATGAGATGAGAACTCGAGCTAATTGTGGTATTTTACTTCCAGAGCATGTGTAGGCAGGTCTCATTCTTAAGAAGTATTCCTACACGTCAAAAAAAAAAAAAAAAAAAAGCATACAACATTTAGGGGTTGATCCTTCTTCCATAGAAACCAGGATCTGTTTTGTAATGGGTTTAAATTTAGAAAGACTTATGAGTTAGACAAAAATTCTTTGCTGGTTTTAGAGAGGAGGTAGAGGACCTTAGAGGATCTTTAAGTCTCTGATTTTTATGTACAGATATTGCCTATGTCTGTATCTCTTCTGTTGCGGGTTGCAGCTGTTTCTGTAATATCCTTCTATAAGCTTCTAAGAACATGCTCCATTTGCAGTGGTAATGAACTAATTAAGAAACTAAAATCAGCCAGCTTTCTTTTAAAAGAAAATCAATTTAATTTAAATTTTTAAAGTATACTACCACTCTCCAGATATTGAAATCGCACTCTTTTGTGTTCTTAATACGTTTCAACAAGATCAAGTAGCAGCAACAAAATATTCCATTTCCATGGAAATCAGTGTAGTTTTCTTTGCCTCTAATCAGACCACTTTGCTGAAAGCTAAACTGTTTATTTTTAACCTCTCAGAGGATGAAAGCTTGGCATGCCTTTCATGTCAGGAGTGTAGCTGTTCTTCTCTGCCTCATTAGGTCTTTTGGCTTCAGCCTCATCTGTGGCTGAGACCTGGGCAGTGGGACAGATGTGCAGAAGATGTTGATGCCTCTGCCCTCCTTCCTTTGCTCTGCTGGCAGTTTCCAGCCCAGTGCAGTGGGAAGCAGCATAAAAAAAGGGAGACCTGCATAGGACTTCGGACTGCCCCCTATGTGGCTGCAGGCTGGCTCAGTGAGAAGCATCAGGATCTGGAGGGGGAAAGTGCAGGGGATGCTCAAAGAGCTGGGATATCTGATGCACGTGCATGAAATAAAATTGGTTGTCTTATCATTAGTCCCAAAAGCAGAGGGTGGGCTCAGGACACAGGCAGTGCATCACGTAACCCATCGGACACTTTCCAATCCAGAGGCTGCAGCAGTGACTCCAGCAGCTCCCACGTCCTGCACAGCTCAGTGTAAAAGGCAGTTTTGTAACAATTGTCACTGCACGTGCAGCAGAAACAGGGGAACAGGTGGGTTTGGCCTGGAGCCCAACCTGCTGTCCAACAGTCTGGGTGTGAGTCAAGCTGTGGTACTTATACACTGTGCTTGGTGATGAAGGTTCAGAGGCTCTGTAACCTCCTGTGCAGGTGGCACCCACCTCTGGCCTCACAACCAGCTCTGATCAGACAGATTCCTGTGTGTCCTCCCTGGCTCTGGGAGGAAAATGGCATCAACAGGAAAGCACATTTCAAAACTGCACACCCCAGCAGGGTGAAAGCTCTCCCTGTACCATACTTGTAGGTAGGCCGCTTATTTTTATTTCTTTCCAAAAAAAAAATGCTGCTTACTTAGAGCTTTGTACTAAACCAGAAGCTATTACAGCAAATTGTCTTGGGTGGGTTTGTTTATTTTTTGGAGAAGCCCAGTTGCTGTAACCAAGCTGATATTTATTTGCACTGATTGAAGAGCACAGCAGGTCCCATCAATGCCTGTGTGTTGTGAGGGGTCCAGCTCGGTGTTTCCATGTAAAGATGCTTTTTCAGTTTAGAGATACTTGCATTTAGGGTTGTCACCTCCTCTATGAAGACTCAGCACTGCACCAAGGCACTTTTGTGGTGATTAATGTAGGAAGGAGCTAACACACAAAACAGAATTCAGGTGGGGAAAGAAGGCCTCAGGTGAGAGGAACAGCCAGAGGGAAGTGACTGACAGGTGATGGCATAAATAGGGTTTAGGGCAAGGGAGCAGGAGGGCAGGAAAGTGAGCAGGAATTTCCAATGTCCATCCCATTCCTGTCTATTGTCCCCACTAAGGTCTCCTTGTCACAGGTGTGTTATCCCGGTGCCTGTGAGCAGGGCAGCACTGCCTTGCTGCCATGTGTTGGGAGGTAGTTCTGCTGTTTCAGGTTTCTTGGCAGCATTCTGAAGTTGGTGGCATTTGCCACCCTCTCCAGGCTGAGCACATGATCTTCCCAGCCAACAAAAAAACCCCCATGGACCTCACATGTATCGATCTCGTAAGACTGACGTATCGGTTTGGGTGATTTTCTTCTTCTTTCTTGACCTCAATAGAGTTTAACTTATTGATGTATCTGCTTGGCCTTGATTTTGTTGAAGGTTGTGTACCTGAGCACAGCTTAAAATCTGCTGTAGTGCTTTTGCTTTCCTTGTCTCACGTTCTCGTTGGCCTGACAGTGCCAAAGCCATGGCAGGGATGGGGGACAACACGGGCACTGAACCTCCAAGGGCAGGAACAGATAATCAGCTCATCAGCACAAAGGCCTGTGCAGATCCCCCTAATTACTCTCTGTCTTGCACAGCAGAGATGCAGAGATGTTATTTACCTCTGCTGATGACACACAGGAGGGAACAATCTCCTGCTCCCTCTTTAATAGCTCGATGCTTCTGCACAAACAGCAACCAGCAATAAAATTGTCTCCTTGCCAGTAAGGTCAGTAGCTGCAGCTCCCAATTCACAGGGGAAAACGTGCAGGAAAATACCATTTTTGTGAGGTCACTCTTCACCCTGGAAGTGGCATTGAACTGCCTGCATGGGGTGTCTGCCAGGTAGGGAGGGAGAGAGGCTCTCTCATGATGCCAAAAATGTTCTCCAGCCTTTTCATCAAGTATTTGAGTAATGCCAGAGTTGAACTGAGGAGACAGCAGAGGGATAATCAGAATGTCCTGATATGAAATAATCTCCTCTGCTTTACCTGGGTTTTTTTGTTAGCATTCAGATAAGGCTTTAATTAAGGTTTTCATTTGTTACCTATTGATCTTTGATATTTACCCATGGTCCTTTTTTTTGATTGATTTGATGTTGCTAGATAGGAATTAAATACACAATTAGTCTTAAGTTAGCTGAAACTGAGTAGTTCAGTTAATGAATGATTTGCTGACAATACTAATTGCTCAGGTTGCTGACAGACTCCAGGAACCACCACAAGACAAACTGATATATTATAACAGGTGTCTGAAACTGGCAGATGGTGAGGGAGAAGAAGCAGATAAGCAAGTTCAGGGAATTCCAGAAAATGTTAACCTTTTTTTCCTTTCTGGGCCACGCAGGCCTCGCCTGAGGTATCATTGCTAGAAAAATGAGGCCGTTGTAAGATTTTTTGGCTCAGTGCAGCATTTGTTTGGTGCCAGCCACAAAAGATAGGTGTGTGAGCACGTGCAGCCTGCAGTGTTTAATTGCCTCTGAGCCAGGGCTCCCGGTGCCCATGTGGGGAAACACTTCCCCAGGTGTGTTTTGGGGTGTCTTTCCCAATACACAACACAGGGAGGAGGCAGCAGGAGCAGGGCTGCAGCACACAGAGCTCTGTGTGTGAGGGAAGGGCCGGCCAAGCACAGCTTTGCTTCCAGTGTTATCCCTACGCAAAACATCTCCTGGGAACATCATTTCTGGCGACTCCATCCTGTGGAGCAAGAGCAAAACAAGAACCTACGTGCCTGCCAGAAGGTGCAAGTCAGCCAGGACCAGGAAGAAAAAGGGGTGAGGGGATGTGTGTGTGAGAGAAGGAGACAAAAGTTTCAGTTGTTTCAATCCCAGGTGATTCCTCTTTAAAAAGAAAAAAAAAAAAATCACAACTTCTATTCTCTCTTTCCTGCCTGTTTTCCCTAGAGAGAGAGTTATCTTTTCTTTACCAGTTTTCCTCCTTCACAGGCCTATTTTTTTTTTTTTTTTTTTCTGGCACTGCAAGAAAAGGAAGAAAAGAAAGTATGCCGGAGGAAATGAAGGAGAAATGGACAAGCACAACCTGAAAAAGCATTTAATTTCTTTATCACTACCTAAAAAGCAGAAAATGGTTTTAAAGTAACTTTCATGATAGAGAAGTCATTCAAAGTATTTTTTTTTAATGCCTACCTGGTCAAGCAATTGTTTCTGTGTCCATTATGCGAGTGAATGAGTAACAATGAGATAGTAAAAACTGGCTGACTTCATAATTTAAAAAAAATTTTGGTCACATCACTTTTTGCTTTTGTACAGCTTCCTGCTTTCTCACCATGATGCTGAACACCAGCTTTATTGCTGCCTTGTGCATTTTGGGCTCAGAAGTGTGTTGCTAGATTAGAGGGGATTAGACTGGCTGGGGCTCTGAGCAACCTGGTCTGGTGGAAGGTGTCCCTGCCCCTGGCAGGGAGGTTGGAACAAGAAGAGCTTTAAGCTCCCTTCCAACCTAACAAATTCTGTCATTCTGTGATTAAAGCATTTGGCCCTGAACACTGAGCCAGGGAGCAGCAGGGGCTGCCTGACCCCACGAGGATGCAGCACCTGTTGATGGAGGCTGCCAAACCACCACCCAGAATCCTTGCCCTACAAGGAAAAAACCAGAAAAAGGCAGGGGTTTAATGCAGTTTGAGGGTTCTTTTTTTTCCCTCCACAAGACTGGTGAGGATGGAGGAATGGAGCAGGTGGGGGTGCCAGGGGTGAGCTTCATCTGCCCTAGGATGGAGAAGCTGGGACCATGCCCAAAGGGAAAGTGAAGCTCAGCCAGGAGGGCTCCTGAGGATACCTTTCTGCAAATGGGAAGGCACGTCATTCCAAATAGGGAGAAAGGATCTGGCTTAAGGGCTAAAATGAAAAGCTGTGTCTTGCTGAAAATGCAGAGTCTCAATTTTCCTGTGACATGCAGGATTCATTTCTGGGCCCTGCAGTTCATGAGATAATGGACTGTGTAACTGTTCCTCATCGCTGTGACTAACAGCCCCTTTTTGGCACACCTCCTGGAACTCAAAGCAGTGTAATTTTTATTTCTGGATATCACAACTAATTATTCTGTTACAACTAGCTGTAATGTTACAACTAACATTATTCATCTGGGCCCTGGTTATGCTTTCCCTTTTATAAATCCTACTTCTGCACAGATTAAATTTTGAGGCTATTAACGCTTTGATTACGGTCTAGTCATATTAAATTATCCCTTGGTAGTAAGGTTGTCCTGTCAACCACTATGATACCCACAATTAATTGAAAAGATAACTGGTGGTTTGATGCAAAAAGCTGAGCTGGAGCAGGGTAGCAACCCCCAGGGAGTCTGGTGCAGGCTCAGGTGGGCCCTCCCTCCTTCCTTGCAATGAGGCTGGAGACAAAATGGAGTTAGGCTATAAATGGGAACAGGATTTAGGCTTGTAACGAAGGCGGGTGGCTGCATGCTGAAGCATAATTAGTTTTTTAAGTCCTCCTGGGTGACACAGGAGAGAGAGAGAAATATGAAGACTAGGGAATTGAGTTACTACTTTCTGCTTAAAACTAGGTACCCATCCTTACATGTTCAGAGGGCCTTGGGGAAACATCACAACTCCAGGGAACAAAAATCGTGTTGCTCGAGACTTGAGCCCTGGTGTACAATACCACTGCCCACCCGTGCCTGGGGCCTTTTGGGCTGCTGTTTACCAGGGTATTTCAGTGTCCCTGAGGGGGCATGTGCCACAGAGACTCCTATTACCAGCAGAAGGACTTCGGGGTAGTTTCCAAACACACATCATCCCTGGATTGAACAGCCCCAGGGGAGCAGCACCATGGATAATTGCCTTTTTGGCAGCCGTTGCCTATGGCTGGGAGCTGCTGTGGAAGGGCTGCTCGCCCCAGGCCTGCCTTGTTTATCTCCCCACACTGGGATAGACAATGAGCTACGATGTTCCTTTCCATAATTATTGATAGAGTGGCTGGTAAACGCTTCCTTCCCTTCTCAGCAGACTCAAAGGTTAGCTTGTTAACGAGGAGGTTTTCAGATACTCACCACCCGTGTTCCCTTCGGGGGCGAGCAGGGTGTCTTTTAATGGCTGTTTGATGCTGTTCACATGGGCAGGCAGCACGATAACAAGGCAAATGATTGTCTGCTTTGCTGATCAGAGCCTGTAATAACTGCTCGCTCGGTGCTGCACATTCAGTTCTGACAGACCAAAAGGCACTTACCATTTGGGCTGATGCTATTTTTTACCCCTGACACGCACCAGTTGGGCACGGGGTTGTTGCGTCTAGTTGCAAATGATCTTTGATGATTCTTTTTTTTCCCCTCATATCTCCAGAGGCATAACTTTAGGAGTGCCAGCAGCAGGCAATACAATTTCAAAACATTTGGGAATGCCAATTAGGGCTTATTTATGTGATGATTGAGCTGCCTGAGAGCTCAGTGCCCACCAGAATGCACTGTGGCCTTAGACAAAGGGAATTTTCTTGCCTGCCTACATCTGATGAAGAGGGATACTGGCATGATAATGGGTCCTTTTCTCTGTAGTTGAACACCTCAGTTCAATTGTTTGCACCTGCAAAAAGAAGTCCATCATTGCATGGAGGCTGGTGCATCATCACGTGAGGTTTGTCTATACTAATTTATGTTACTGCACGTAGTATACATAAAAATTACAAGTAGCTTTAGGAGAAGAAACTTTTTTTTGTTTCACTAAAGTAAACTTGGGTTTATAATAAATGTAGTAAATATAGGTTTATGGGTAAACAGTCAACTCAAATCTCTGCTGAATTATTGGTTAATCCCACTAAACCAACTGGGCAAAATTGTTTTGTGATGTGGGTGTGGTTTTCATTTGACTCATTGCGTTTTTACTATTTGAGTACAGGTGGAATTTTGTTGGACGTAGACTTAAGGCTGTGTTTCCAACACTAAATATTTCTGTGTTTTGCGGTTCTGCCCTGGCATCTCCCAGCCCTCGTGCAAGGCAGGAATGCATTGCAGACCTCTCCAAATTACTCACTTCTTGCGGGTGGCTGGAGGACAGTTTCTGCAGCAGACACGGTGGGATTTTCCTTCTGCTCCCCTTCCTGCACGGTGGGCCTGGAGCTCACCAGCTCATCAGCTCCTTCCCTCCTACTCTTGTAAGTTGTTACTGTTTCCAGAAATATTCCTGAATCCGGGTTAAGTGGGAGCTGTTTCCCCTCTCCTGCGGAGCAAGCCTTTGCTCTCAGAGCCCAGGAGAGCCACTGGCCGCACTGCGCAAACCCAAGTGCGACTTTGGTCCCGAGGGACTCAGCCTGATGCATGTGAAGCTCACACATTCTATAAATAAGCAGAGTGCGTATGTTAGGGCACAGAAGTAGGAGGACAATGTCAGAAGACATTTACTGCTTGCTTGAGGAGCAGTCAGTTGGAGATGAAAGCTTTGTGGCCAGGCTTTCCCAAAGAGCTCGCTCGCATGACCGAGGTCGGCTCTCATTTAGCCACTAAAATTAGCAGTGGAGCTTCTAGGCTAGCTGACTCTTTTGGGTGCTAAACAGCTTTGACAGCCTGGCCAGAGACATCCCAGAAAGTGCTGCTGAGTGCTTAAAAAAAAAAAAAATTAAAAAAAAATCTACTGGTTATGGAGTTTCTCCAAATGGAATGGACCTCCTCTGGAAACCCGTCCTTCTCACTGCCTGATAAGGTTTTGAAAATCTACTTGTGCTTTGCACACAGGTAGGAGACACTTGGAGATACATGGAGGCAGAGAGATACAGATCTGTAATGCTTACCCACAGCTCTAGGGCTGCTTGAGCTGTGCTCAAGCTGCTGAGCACTCAAGTGATGTAAGATTGGGTAAAAGTAGTCAGTGTTCTAAGAGTCCCCAACCATAAAACAAACACTGTCCTCTGCTTCTCCCCAGGAATGATGGGGGTGGCATTTAAAACCAAACAAAAAAACCCCACAACAAACACAAACAAGCAGAAAAAACAGAATAGCAAGCTTTTTCCTTTCCTCCAAAGGCTCCTGGTTTTGGTGTTGTCCTTTGTCTTCTGGTTTTAGCTTTAAAAGCTTGAAGTTTCCTCCACTGTGAATTGGGTGAGATGTATTTTTAGAAAACAATAAGGATCTCATGAGGCTAGAGCTGGGTCTAATAAAGAAAAGACTAATTGGGGAAGGGCAAGAACCAAATGGTAATGTTTCACTTATTATTATGAAAATTATCCATGAATAGGAAGAGGAAACAGCTGGAATTAATATTGTCTCTCTTGCATTTTGATTCTTTGAAGTCAAACAGAACCAGAAATATTTGCTAAGAAATGAGAAATTGAAATACTATTTTTTGAGTTTTTCATGCAAAACTCTTTAATCCATTATGAGAAGTATCCATAAAATGTTTTTCCATATGTCCTGCAGAAAGCTGGTCCTTTAGAAGATACCTGAGTTCTCTTTCTGTATCTGTGCCAGATACTTTAGGCCTAATGTAGAAATCACAAAATTTGTTAATACAAAGGGCAGCAAATGAAGCAGGACTTTGGCTGGAAAGGCCCTTGGAAGGCTATTGACTAAATCTGCAGCTTCATTAATCACCTATGGACAGGAGTTTTCTTTTTATTTTTTTTCCCCATGAGCCAGAAGATATATTTTTAATTAAGACAAATGAAGAAAGGGTGGTTCTACAACTCATTTTATGACAGTAATGGGAAATCAGAACTTTATTTCAAGTGTATACCCTCCATCTGTGGGGAGCTGGAGCAGAACTGAGTGATAAGGCCGTGACCTTTGGTCATCTCTCAAAATGAAACCTCATTGAACAACCTCTCTGGGTTAAATTCAGCCCTTGGATATGAAGGTATTTCTTATTAAAGGCATGCATCTGAGAGCTAAACACAGCTACAGGAGTCCAAACAAATCTGATCAGGGTATGAAAGTGAATTCTCACTGGTTATATGTAGGTAGTGGTATTGGATCAGTGAATGAAGTCCCACAGAGCTCTGATAAAAATGATCTTTATGGAAACTATTAAATTGGGTTTGGCCATCTTGGGTCATTTTATTGTTATTATATCTCTGTCAGCGATCAGCCAGAACAAAGTTTTCAGACTTTCCAGGAAATTAACTGAAGATCAGTTATTGTGCTGCCTTCCAAATTTATGGCTCTGCAACTGGCTACAGACATACAGCCATAAATAATCTCTTGTGTCTTCCAGCCCATCAAATTGAAATCTGCTTCCTTGGGAAGAGGCAAAATGAAATTGGTGCATTACAAACAAATGTATTAAAAGGTGTGTTCAATCTTTTGTGAAGCAGGAGGATTCATCAGTGCTTAGTAGGGAATGAGATTTTTTTCCTTTTTGCTTTTTGTTTTATGAGTATGAATGTATCTGAGAAACTCAATAAGAGGAGCAGCATGGAATAAGTTTACTTTCTGAAAGTCAAAAGCAAAGGCCAGACCTGGAGCTGATTAATGGCTGCATAATCTATCAGTTCAGAATCAAGGAGCTGTGGGTAGAGGCTAAGTTATTTGTAAGGTAATTTAGCTTGACCTTAACGAAGGCTAAGTTCCCAAGACCATGGCAAAGTCTATCAATCTCTCTGGCTCTGGGAGCACTTGGGGGACTTTTCTTACTGTATCATCATAAGTGCATTTGTTGTTTATGAAATATTACAGCAGAAATTTTTTTAATTTTTTTTTTTTAAAAGTAGGACTACAGCAGTGGTGGTAGTGCCTCTGAGATAACAAATTATTATTATTAGAGGGAAAACTGCAGCAGCAGGATACAGTGGTGAATTCCCCAGATGTAGAAAATCCTTTCACCCTCTTTAGTCTGGAGTAGGAATGATTGAGTTTCTCCCTTGGCACAAACTTTTTCTTTAGGAGATCCCCTTGTGTCAGGCCTTTCTTGCAGCAGATAAGGGCAGGTGCTGTGGTGGGGTGAGAGAAAACTCCTGCTGACTATAGATAGGAGGTACCTGAGGGAGGTGACTCATCTGAAGGGTTTTGCTTGCACACACTTAGACCTGACTGGTGGCTACCGAAGACTAGCACATTTCCAGCTTCCACCAACACAGCTTGGTACCTTCAGCTGCCCAAAGTCTAGATTTTGATCAGTTGTCCCTGACCCTCCTGTCAGCTCCTGCCAAGGAGCTCCTCTCTTGGGCGCCTGTTCTGTGCAGACGTGCTGGAGAGGGAATGAAAGAGAAGTGCCTCCCCTGACACCTCAGTGCTGGAGAGATCCAGATACCTGGACTGCTCTAAGGTTTTCCATCTTTGCAACAAGTCTTATTGCTTGGATAAGCATTGGTTCCAACTCTCAGTTTCCTGACTGCAAAGTAGGTTTAGGCCTGTTTTCTTCACACAAATAAACGTGGTGATGACTAGGCATGAATGAGGCATCTTAAATTCTACGTTGTTGGGTTATTTTTTCAGTGTTGAAGATAACATAAGAGCAGCCCATGGTTGTTTGTACACCTGGTTCATCTCACAAATTATTTGCTTAAGAAGGGCTGAGGGTCTGGTGCAGAGTCTAAGACTGCAAAAGCTTCCAGTGGTTTCAGTGACTTCTGGTTGAAATTTGTAAATAGTTTTTGCTACTGTCCTCCAGCAAAAAATGTTGTCTTTTTTAATAAGGAGAATTATCTGTGTTCTTTCACAGTAGCTCTGCCTGTTTACCCAGTTGCTTTACATACGCTGTTTTCTTACCAATATTTAGTTTGTTCATATTTCCATTAAATTCCTCCAGGAATGGTCTTTTGGGGCTAGTTTTCAGTTTGCTGTTATATTCCTTTCTCACCCAGCAAATCCAGCTGTTGTATTTTCTTTCCCAGTGCATTATTCAGCCTTGTGCTCTTTCCCAGGTTTTCTTCCTCTTTCTCCCCCTTCCTCCTCCTTTCATGCAGAGGAGTGTTCTGTGCCATGCCTTTTTTTCATTCTCCCTTTCTGCTTTCCTCATTTCCTCATGATATCTCTCTGGAAAGAAAATAAGCAGAGAAGGAGCCACGGAAGGAGGCAGTACAGCCATACTTACAAAAACAGGAAGGCAAAGATATGGAGTGATGGATGGTAGTTCAACATCGTGTCTGAGCTCTCCTCACCTGTTTTGTTGCTTTATGCTAAGCAGAACTGCCACAGTCTCTGGATTTTAAAGACTGATGGAAGGGTTCAAACAGCAAAACCAGCCAGTTGGATCTTTTATGCTTCCAAAGCAAGGCTTCAAAATGTAGGTCAAAGCTGCCTCTGGATGGTGCAGGCTAAATGTGGCAGCAGTGGTGAGCTCCTGGGTTTTTCCACAAGGGTACCAGAGGAATTTGGGGGCTCCTGTCCCAGAAACAGCTGGTAGACAAACAAGACTCAAAGTCAGGATTTGCATTCACTCATTTACTTCAATGAGTTGTAATTCTGTTACAGGGGTTTATGTTTTCTAATGATGTTGTTTTGAATTTCCTTTTGATAGTAGTGTCATTACTTATTCTGGAAGTATATTTCAGTTGTTTAGACACCTCAGTATTCCAGGGAGATCTCTCTTTTCAGAAGGAAATTAATTCAGTGTTTAACTCATAGGGGTATCTTCTGCAACCTGTTTTTAATGGGCAAAGCAAAGATAAATTCAATATAGTGCAAATCATAAGAATAATGTCCAGTGTCTTCTTCCCTCCTTTCTTGGGGCAGAGCTGCCAGGCAGCATTACAGAGAGCTCTCTGGTGGGAAAAGGAGATGCAGAGAGTGCTGCCATCAGTCTTTGCCTGCACTTAGCTAAACCCGTTGACATTCACGGGCTGTAATGGCAGGAAAGCTTTCCAAAGCCGTTTGACTGGAGAAACTTGAGTTATCGTCGTTGTCGTATCTCAGTCTGACAGGGAAAATGATTTGTCGGTCAAAACGTCTCGTAAACACAGACATTTGATTCAATTTAATCAGAGGCGGCTCCTCGCGCAGAACGCGGGCGGCTCGTCCCCAAGGGAGAGGGGAATGGAAGAGCAGGGAATTCACTGACTCCTGGCAGCTCTGGGTCAGCAGGGAACGCATCAGAAGAAAAGCGGACTGCCTGGGGAGAGGGAGGCTCTCCCAGGCCTTGGGTGCAGTTCCCCATTCCCCATCCAGGTACAGGCCGGGCTGAGCCAGGACTGAGGTTTGTGTGCTGGGGTCAGCCAGAGAGCTGCTGGGAAGAGAGAAGAGCCAGGTATCCATGTGATGCCTAGGGAAGGCTGACCTGGAACAGAGACTAGACAGAGCTAAGAGAATAAAATAGGTATTTATTAAAAAACCTTTAAGGATACATCTTGGACAGTACAAGAGCCTGGCCAGGGCTACACCCAAGATGGACCCAAAATGGTCACAAAATGGACGACCGGTCATGTGGTGTCACTTATAAGTTTTGGTCCATTTGCATATTGCCTTTAATTGTACAATTACGTTTTCAGATTATGAAGTGCCATCCTTCTTGTTTTCTCTCTTCAGTCCACCTTTGTTTATGCTTTTGGGTCTGAAAACTTTTAACAGTCGTCCTTGGTCTTTGGCAGGAAAAGGATTTGCTTTGTCTACCCACTCTGTGAAGAGAGCTTACTAACACTTAAAACGAAGCTTGGGACTACATACCTAGGCAGCACAGAGTCTGAAAAACATGAAAGCCAAAATTAAGGCATCACCTTTATGCCTGGATGACACTGGTGAGGGATGGGCCTGGCCCAGTGCCAGCTGAGTGCACCCAGGATCTCCTTCTGCAGGTTCTTGTGGGCCTGAGCAGATCTCCTTGTGCTAATGGCCTCATTAAGATCAGGGCCTGTGTACATGGCAAATCTACACAAAGAGAAATTAAAGCCCAGATTAGATTAGGGGCTGAAGGCTGGGAGCGTACAGCTGTTTTGCCAAATTGCACACTGAATTCCATTTCTGCATAGACTTTTACTGATAGCAATTTGAAGGCAGTCATTAGAGCCATCAGCCTTTGAATGAGAAATTTCAAGGGACTCTTCTGCATAAATCTGCTCCTCTGCTGTAAGAAATTATTCCTGATATGCTTTGGGCTATGGAAACCAATTACATGAATTTTGTACAATAACCTGTTTCTCCCAAACAGGGGCAGCACTCCTGGCCATAAACAGACATCTTTTTACTTCCAATTAACTGTGTGGGTGTATAAACATAAGGAAAACTGCCTTTTCAACTTGAATTTAATAACCAGAAAACAATGGTGGGAAGGATTCATAATTTTTTACAGTTAGAATATGAGACTCTGGCCATCCCTATTGCCTTCCTCTGGAAGCCAGCTGGATTTGTGAAAACAGACAAACCCTTTCCCACTGACTCGTAAATACTGCAGGTTTTATTCCTTACTGACTCCTAGGCTCCAAGATTTAGGAAAGGGTAGGATATTAATTTCCAGAACTGAACTTGACATAAGTCACAGCGCTCCAGTTGTCATTTAAACTTCAGGAGTGTTTTTTCTTCTATTCCAGATACTCCAGAGCTGCCCTGTAATCCCTGAATCCTACTGAATTCACACCCTGGTAATATATCAATGTCAAAGGGATGCAACTGGTAATTCTGCCTGGCTGTTAAACTGCCTCGTGTCACCCTGTTTCCAATGGCTGCTGTCAAGGTATGTGTTTTAACTGCTTCCAAGCGCTTTAATCTTATTATTAGTAGAAAAATAAGCCATTATTAATGCTTAAAGCCATTGTTATCTTCTCTCCCTGCCAGCCTGTTCTATGTTAATATTAGTATTTCTAAACTGAAGCTCTGTGCGTGTGACTCAGGCCTCCCATGTCATTAGTTTGAAAACCCTGAGAGCATTTTCTTACACAAAAAAATTGCACAGGGAAGGAAGAGGGTCTTTTTATTTACCTTCACATTTCCATCCTTGAGGATTTTCTTGCTGGGTGTTCTCAGGTTGCAGCCGCAATTAGAAGACTTAATTGGTTTTCTATGAACCCTGGGATTCCTTCATTCCCCAGGAGCTGCTGGTTTCATTAAAACCACCACCCAATATCATGAGACATGCAATTAAATTCTCCAGCTGCCAACATAGTTGCTAAAATGGTTTATAAAGCCTCAAGGGATAAATAGGTTGTGAGAGGAGACTCTGGGAGGGGCATGAGCCGCTCCAACTCCTGCTCTAGCAGAGGTCTGGATGTTTGGTGAGTGGCACAGCACTGCTCAAACCAGACCTAGCCAAGCCTTTAGCCAAGCTGGGGCCAGGACAGCTGCAGGCACAGCACTTGCACATCTCCTATGTGAAGGCAAGGCCCTGGGATTGCTGCTGGACTTGTGTTAAGCCATGTCTGTAAAGGCCTGGCTAGGAGATGTAAGAATGGACCACAAAAGCTTCAGTTGCATCTTCTGGGCCTTCTTGCAAAGCTTTTTTTTCCCCAAGCAGCAGTGGCCTTGGGAAAAGCAAAAATAAACACTCACAATATGTCTCCACTCTCCACACTCCTCAGCTGAGTGGAAAAGGAGTATGTTATGCCAACTTCTGTTCCAGTTGCTTGGCTCAGTGCAGTGATGGTAGCACAACATGGGGGAAGTCGTGCCTGCCAGGTTGAGATGTGGATTCATATCAAGCCAGCAGGAAAGAGCTGAGGATTTGTTTGGGAGAGGAGAGAGATTTTCCTTTGTTAACTGCTTTTTTGCATCTAGCACTGAGAAGAGTACCAAAGTATAAAATGAGCAGCCCAGCAGAACAGTGCTGGATCTGTGATCCATGTGTACCTTCCCTTAATGTGCTCCTGAAGCACAATCAGAAGTTCCTTTGAAATTGTGAAAGTCATGAGGAGCATTGGTAGGTCAGAAGGAAGAGACATCAAGAACTAAACTTGCTATTTTGGTTTGTTTTTTCCCCCAGTATCTTTGAAAAAAAAGAGAGAGAGTGCATTGTAGAACCAAAACCTGGTCTAGCCACCACAACATTCCTTTCCCTTCACAATTAGGAAAAAAAAAAAAGCCTTCCAGGTATTGAAGAAGAGAATGTGTGCAGAGTTTTGTGGTCCCCTCCCTTTAGCCCTGGCTGTCTGCTGTCCTTCCCTTCAGCTGCAGTCTGCTGAGCTTCTGTCTTCCCACGGGAGGGGGACTTTGTGGCCTTGTATACAAATTTCAGGAAAGTAGGTGTATGTCATTCAGGTAGTTGCTATTTTATCACCCTTTGAGGCACGGGAGAGAGGTCATTTTTTTTAAAATAAGACTAATATTTGGAATAATTTGTGATTTCAGTTGTAAACAAGCTTGGTGTGATTATGTAGCAGCAGATGCTGGGGAAACATGAAGTATTTTATCTGCCAGGTGCTATCTCTGTCTAGGTCTAGCAGGCCAAGAGACCGAGCTTTTCTGGGAAGACCCACCACAGGAACAGCATCCAGCTTTTTTTCCTTTCTTTCCTTTTTTTTTTTTTTTCCCCAGCAGCCGTGCTACTTTTCTAACTTAAAAGCCAGACCTGTTCCTTTTCTCCTCTTTGTGCAAGTCTGCAGAGAGAGAAAGAGAGAGCGTGCAGGAAGATGGGCAGAGGCTGGGAGCACTTTCATCCTGGCGGGGCCGTGTGTTTGTGCGAACATCCCGAGCATCCCGGGGGGAGCCCTCTCCGGGAGGCGCCGCGGGGCCGGTGTGCGGCGCCGATAAGGAGATGAAACAATGGCTGCGACACCCAGAGCCTTCACACAATTACTTGGTGAGGATGTTGCAGAGTCAAGGGCTTTGTGCCTTCCCTGCACCGGAGCAGAGCTGCTCTCTCCTCAATGCTTAACCCCTTCTCTTCCTCTTCACTGTATGATCTCATCCACAGCTTGTAAGAGCATCCAAATTTTTGAATGCTGAGGAAATGGTACTTGTGTTTCTTGTTGCTTGCAAGGGTTTACATTTCCTTTCTTCCAAGGGCCACTGTGAGTCCTGTAAACCACCGCAGCCCTGAGCCTGTGTGAAGATTTAGGGATGCTCAAGCTGCACCCTGGCAGAGGTGGGCAACCTGAGATGTCCTTGCTCGAGATCCCCAAGTGGATCTAAGGAGCCAGATTTCTTACATGATTGATGCCTCATTTCCTCATTAATGCCACAAAGATTTATGTGAAGGGACTTCCAGAGTGCTAATGGAATTACCCACCTAAATCTCCCCCGCACCGATGGCAGGGAACGCTCCGGTTCTTTGCCCTCACGTTAGTGCTGGGTGAGTAGTTGAATTATTTGGTAGCTAGCAAAAGTAAAAGCCCTTGATTTTTTGTTGGTAGTGTTGAGGGTTTTTCAATACCTGGGTTTTGAATACCTTTATTTAGGTATGAGTTATAATTTGAAATACAAAATGAAAACATTTTGATAATTTTTCCCATTCCAGTGCCAGCGAGGGTCAGTGGTTTCAGCCAATAAATTCTTTATTCTTTTTTTTTTTTTAATTAATTTAAATTAACAAAATGCCATCCTGGAGCGGCTCTGTTTAGTGTGCCTTCTCCTGTCAGGATTTTAATGTTGCTTCAGATCTGGTGCTGATTTTGCTGAAAAGTCCTGTCCCATAGCCTCACGGCTGCCAGTTAATTTCCTAAAATCCCCTTGGGTTTAGTGTCTGTGCCAGGGTGCAGAACTGCACTGGCTGAGCTTGGGGAGGATGAAAATAGCAGCACAATCACTTCTGCAAAGCAGGACTGACTTCTGGTCTGGTGAAAATGACTGAAGGAGTAGGAATAATTCTGGAAATTACTCTGAAATCAAGATGGGAGGAAACAGCTGGGGCTGGGCAGCCTCTTGTGTGGAACCACTTTTATGAACCTTGTTCAAGTGTGTGCACAGACACCTGGGAATGATTTATTCCTTGTCATGGGCCTGGCCCTGTGGAGCTGTGAGTGTTGTCAGGAAAGGTGACCAGGTCAGCTGCTCCATGCACTAGGAGGCCTATAAAGAGAAATACAAGTTCAGGACATTGGAAGTATGAGAGTCTGAAGATTAATGATG
This sequence comes from Cyanoderma ruficeps, assembly GCA_008694505.1. NCBI lineage: Eukaryota > Metazoa > Chordata > Aves > Passeriformes > Timaliidae > Cyanoderma > Cyanoderma ruficeps. The sequence continues at coordinate 4,234,084 of VZDJ01000052.1, forward strand.
GAAAACCATCGTGTGTCTGAGGAGAGGAAAGTAAGCAGGAAAAGGAGCCTAAATTAGGCTGCACCTCCCTGGGCAGAACACTCAGGTTATAAATATTCTGGCAGCATTTAGAGCAGGGCTGGCTGTGCTGGTTGCTCTTTGCTGTCTGTGTGTATTCATGCTGCTGCTGTGCTGTGCTGACAAAGCCACCCCCAGTGTCTCTGAGGTGTGGCTGAGCGTGGGTTTGGCAGCAGGACTGACTCCTGGCTCTGCTGCAGAGCACGGGGGCTCTGCATTGTGTGAGCGTTTCATCGCTCAGCTGGTGCCAGGGATGCTGAGTTTAAAGAGCATCTTCTCAGAGGAGCCAAACCTTTCCACACCGTCACTGAGTCACCCTGATCTTTGCGATCAAGCTGGCACAAGGGCTTGAAAAGCGTCACCACCCTCCTCTCCAGCCCCAAAGCTGACAGGCAAGGGAAAGTGAGGCATGGAGAGAAAAATGTGAGGTGCTGATGTCCCAGTTGGGTGGGAGATCCGGGAGCAAAGCAGCAAAATGCTTGTCATTGTCAGCAGATTTCAGCCTCCAAAACCCCCCCAGTGATTGTTTTAGAGGAGCAAAATAGTCATTGCTTCGAGGAGCTGGTGCCTGCAGTGACCTCCACCTCTCCCTCCTTTTGTCATGGTCCTTTCCTGGGGGGACCAAGGTGTGAGGAGGAGTCAGCAGCACCTGTAGTGTGTGCTGAACGAGATCAGGCACTGGGCAGTGTTTGCTGGGCTGCAATGCATGGGATCACTGGGAATTGCTGCATTGCTGAGTGCAGTCAATCCACTTACCAGCACAGCACTGCTCCTGAAGGATCCCAGCCAGCTGCTGCTGTCTGCTGTGGTGCATGGGAATGAAAAGTGCAACCCTGGTTCCGATGAAAATTCTCTCTAATGTGGAATACCTCTGCCTTTAAAGGCAGTGCCTTTAATATGATAGTAGGGCTGCTATGCCACGACGAATGCTTTATTTGTAAGAAAAGAACTTTATTCCTACCATAAAAAAAGTTTAGTGCATAGTGTCAACTGAGGTAATGTTTTTAGAAGCTGAAAATATCAGGAAATCCAATGAAAGGCAACAATGATATTTTTTTAATTTTTTTTTTTAGATTCTCTCTTTCTTCTTTTAAAGCTCCTGAGAGTTCAGTTCCTGGTGTCGCTGTCGTAACTCCGTACCTGAGTAATTCATTTGTGTTAGTGTCAATCCCACGTACGCTTCTGTAAGCATTGTGTGCAGTTCAGACTAAATGAACAGCTAAACTAAAACTGGTACTGAGCAAACCAAGCTGCAAACTGTGTGTATAGGCAGGAATAGAACCTTTTGCAAGAGCTCCACTGTGCCATCAGGTGTTCTCTGCTGGGTGCAGTGTTTTTCTTGGATCATTTATACAAAAAGGTCGCTTTGATTTTTGTTTCCATATCAGACGCATTATGAGACCGGTGCTGATATCTCGACTGTGTCAGTTTCCTTGATTTTAAGGCAATTTTCTGGGCCCCTCTGTCTGCTCGTTCCTGGTTGTGCTGATGTGAATAAAATCACTGCTGAGCAGGTAACCTTAATGTCGTTCAGAACTCAGACTCTTCATGTTAAACCCTAGCTTTTGGCTTAATAACTCAATAGTCTCTGAACCAGCAGCACTGTTGAGCCAATCAGGACTTTAAACGATGATATTTCTGTTAAGGAGCCAGTGGTTTTTGGACATGCCTCTTTGCAAGATGATACAGGAGTTGCTTTATGGTTATGGGTGTGTTATGGTTATTTTTAGGGTTAGGATTCACGCAGGGAGAACAAGGAAGAGGCTGAAGCATGGTGGAGTGGGGCTGTGAAGGGATTCCCAAGGGAGGTGTGGGCTGCCCAAGGGACCTGGGTTGTCAGAAACTTTGTGGTTCAGTGTGTTATAGCTGGGGAAGAAAACCCAAAAGGATGCATTGCTTGTCTCTCACTCCTTCACAATCACAGTTGCTTTTGGGGCCAGATGCATTCCTTTCCTGGAGCATAATTTCCAGCTCCAAGGAAGCCATTAGCCATTTTCCTTAGAATACACTTTGAAATGTATCATCTATTCATTACTACCCTATTTTGAAGGAAATGGGCAGTTCATTATTTTGAAATCACAAACTGTAATGATTCCTCTCTCCATGAGAATTCATTAGGCTTTATTTCATCAGCTACCTGATGGACACTGTAGTCTTTGCAAACAGCAGCTGCAGTTGCATAACAGGAAAACCAGACTCCACGGACATGAGGAAAAAAACACCCTGGATAGCAGTCTAGTCTGCAAAATGAAAAATCAGATACCCATAGTTTAGGTAAATTGAAGCTGAAAGAAAACCAAATCACTTTGCAGCCCCCGGATGAATGAAAAGCCAATCTGAATATCAAATTGACCTTGCTGCAGGGGAGAATAATTTGGCATGATGTATATGCTGTCTCTGAATGTGTTGCTTACAGACAAACTAAGTGGTTTTCCTGGAAAAAGAAGAAAAAGAGACGAACATGAAGTCATGAGGAAACAAGAATCTTACTTCCAAGTCAACCCTGAAATCATTTTGGAACCAATACACTTCTAAGGGGAAGCAGCACGGCTTTAAGGGAAAGATGCAAGATTTTTCTTGGTAGGAGTGTTCCTTTGTGCATAAATTCTACAGCTAGAATTGATGCCAGTTTTAGCACAGCAGCTCAGGGACAGCACTAATGAACACAGGACAAGTAGGAATGAGTGGATGAGAAATGGAGAAAAAGCACGTTGTAGAGGGACTGATGGAGTGGGTATTGAGAAGCATATCCTGGCCTCAGTGAAGGTACTGGAAACTTTGTTATGAATGTCCAAAATATTAGTGATTTTTAATTTTTTTTTAAAAAATACTGATCCTGTTATAGAGCTCCTGTAGCCAAGCAGCCCTCCTGAAATGCTTAGAGTGGCTTGGTGTGTCACTAAACCCACCACCCTGAGAGCAAGAACAGGAGTGCTTTCATTCCTGAAGCCTCACTGTCAGGTCTCATTAGGGAACTAAGTGTTCTTGTTTCTCCTAATTACCCTGCAGACATCCCTGGTGCTGTTCAGCTTCAGTTTATGGCCCCTTCAAGTAAAGTGCAGCTCCATAAAAAGCCAGCCTAAGATGTGCAGGGTAAGAAGGCACAGACCTGCTGGGTGGGGTGCAGAGCATAAATACCAGGGCTAAGTGAGAAGGTGGGTTGGCAGGAACACGAGTGGGAAGATTGTGCCTGTTAGTTACCGCTGGGTCTCGGGGGAGTTTTGCCACCAAATTCCATTAAAATGAGAGCTTCAGCCTCTAAAAGCATCATTCAGGGGCTTGTTTTGTTAAATAAGCTAGCAAAGATTGTATATTAGTCTCTGACAGGGCTACATTTGGGTGAAAACCACGCTGAATTATTTATTTTGTCATTAATGTCACAGAAACCACAGTAAGGAGAATTATATAGGCTGCAAAAGCGAGCGGCTCTAAGTCAGGTTCAAACAAATGGAATTGTTATTCCTCAACACCAAGAGCAGGCTGCAGCTGCCTAATGCATCCAGGAGAGGATGAGAAGTGAATGGTAAATCAATGGAAAGGTTCACACCTGACTGACAGCCTTTAAATAATGTAAAGGGTCCCTGGGCACACGGCAGAGTTATACAATGCATTAGTATTTAAGACCAGTGGAAAGACACGCAAGAAAATGTTTGGCAAGTTTTGTTCTTGTTGCTGCGAAGTTTAAAGAGCTGGAGACTACATGGGAAATGGGGTGGAAAGCTCAGAGTGTGCTTGGACAACAAGGAAACAAATTAATTTTAATTTGGCCAGACTGAGTTTGGTTGGTATTGGAAAGGTCAGAAAGAGCCTTGTGCTGTGCAGGGCAGAGGACTCCAGGGAATGGTGCTCCCTGGAATAGTTGGGGCAAGGAGGTGAACCCAAGGCCACTTTGGGGCTGCAGGCTCAGCCCCTTCTTGTGCCACACAAGTGACATCTCTAAGCCACATCATGAAAGTTGCCACAACTCTCTCCGATGGTCTGCCCACACCATACTAACTTCCACAACTCTGATGCTCTGCCCACCTCTTGCCAGCTTGTGGAAAGACCATTCAGGGCATGCTGGAGGTTTTCAGCTGTGTTCTGTCTTCCACAACACAGCTTCTGTTTCCCTGGACAAACATCAGGAGGATCAGGATGAACAGAATTGGAAGTTGGAAGCAGTAGGATGAACACAATTGGACGTCGTGTCTAGGAGATACTGAGGTCACACAGTCTGGTTCTGGGAGTCTGTGCATTATTGCAAATCCTCTCTGGATGTGTGTACATGCTGGCTTGTACATGTGTGTGCTCTCTCTCTGAATTATGAAAGGGCTGAACTTTGCCTTTCTGACCCCAGAAATGGGTCATAAAAGGACGATTGATTTGTGGCAGTTTGGTGTGCTCAGAAAAGGGAAAGAGGATAAATGTCTGTGATCAGACAGATGGACACACCTTCAAGTTATGATTAGTTTATGGCCATAAACTAAGCCACAGTAAGTTTCACTCAGCATGAGGGAGAACAACTTTATCTTGAGGGTGGCAGAGCACTGGAACAACTGCCCAGGAAGGTCATGGACTCCACCTGACTGGAGACATCCCAAACCCACCTGGGGGTATGTTCTTATGTCACCTGCTTCAGGTGATCCTGACTTGGCAGGAGGTTGGACTGGATGATCTCCAGAGGTCCCTCCCAAACCTGATGATTCTGTGGTTCCACGCTTTCCCACTACACATTAAGATGGGAGAAAATAAGGCTTGGCAGGGCTGATGTTCAATTTATGATTCAGCAGCAGACCTTTGGTGGGATATTAGGTGTACACTGATTTACATGAGCTATGCAGCTCTCTGCTTTGTCATCTATGAAATTGGGAGAAGTAGCCTGAAAATTATGTAGTGATGAGAAAATGCCTTAGCAGCTCTGTGGTGCTGAGGAACAACTGTAACGAGGTAACAAGACTGTGAAACTTTGGTTTATTAAATTCTTTCCAATGTTAATGGTTAAAGTTTATGGGAACAGTATCAGAAACACATCTGGGTTTTTGAGAAGCTGAAGCATCATTTATTCTGCAGTGAGAAATGACAGCCACTAGGAAGACAAATATTAACTTTTTGTGTAACTATAGTGAGGATGAGCCTGTCAGTTTGTGAAGGTTGAGAGATTGTTTTAGCAAACAGTAGTTTGATAGTCCACAGCAGACGGGGAGGTTTATATGGAAGATTTCATGGAATAAATTATGTATTGTAATGGTTGGATGCAGCCTTTAAAGAGGCACAGCCATCAGAAGGAACTTCTGACAGCCAGGAATAGGCTAATGAAATTAATTGCAAACATTTTCTCAGCAATAGAAAAATTTCAAAGTAATCGTAATTTTAATTTAATGATGGGAAAAATTCTGCTTTGTTTTATTTATGAATACTAATTTTAAAAAGCCTTAATCTGGTAACACCATTTGCTTCAGCGTCCTTAGACACCCCTCTGACCTTCTGATGGAGCTATGAAAAGTCCCACCTCTCTTCCTGGGATTTCTCCTCTTTTATCTACCACCCACCAGTCTCCTCACTTGATCTCCTTTGCCTGGCAGGCTGCTCTGAAGTTCTCCCTTGGTTTTGGTGCCTCCAGGCCATGGGGTAGGAGTTAAGCACAGCACAGCAGTGGACAGCTGAGCCCCTCTTTGACAAAGAAAAGCAGCGGGGTTCCTTCTCTGCCAGCTGGCTAGAAATCCTCAGTAGCTCCTTTTAGCCATTAATTCAATAGAGCAACTTAAAAGGTGTCTCCACTAGCAGCTCCTTTCTCTGTTTTTACTTGGCTGGGCATTGTTGTTATTTATTTTCCTACTAATTCCTGTGTCACTGCGTGTATGTGTGTCCTATATCATGTGTGACACATCACTTGGATCTGCTCTTTTTCCTCCCTGAATCGTGGGCAGAGATACTGGGCAGCACAGGCCCAATATGCAGCTCTCAGAAATTGTCTCTTAGATGAGGATTTCACCTGTCACCATTTAGTTATTTTGGCTGTGAAATGTAGCACGCTGACTTTATTCAGCCCTCTGAAGCCACAGGCAGAGCATTTGCATCATGTACAGTTACTCAGGTGAGAGAAAAGGTGTGGTGGAGAAAAGCTCTCCCAGATAATGAGCAGAAAATTGACTCTGCCCAGTGTTGTCATACATGAGTGGGTGTGGTAATTCCAGTGAGGCAGTGAGAGACCCAGCTGTGGTGGTGTGAGGTAAAGGGAGTGATTTCAGTCCAGGTTAAGGCAGTCAGGATAATGTCACTGAAGTCACTCCAGTGGGTTTGTGTTTCATAGAATCATGGAATGGACTGGGTTGGAAGGGACCTCAAAGATCATCCAGTTCCAATCCCCCAAAAGTGGGCAGGGACACCTTCCCCTATCCCAGATTGGTCACAACCCCATCCAGCCTGGCCTTGAACACTTCCAGGGATTCAGGGATATCCACAGCTTCTCTGGGCAACCTGTGCCAGTGCCTAACTCTCATGGGAAAAAACTCATTCCTAATATCCAATATAAACCTACTCTCTGTCAGTTTGAAGCCATTCCCCCTTTTCCTGCCACTCCATGCTCTAGTGAACAGTCCTTCTCCATCTTTCTTGTGGGCTCCCTTCAGGTAGTGGAAGGCCACAATTAGGTCACCCTTGAGCCTTTTCTTCTTTAAGCTGAAAAATCCCAAATGACTCAGCTTTTCTTCAAGGAAAGCTGCTCCATCCATCTGATCAACTTGGAGGCCTCCTCTGGCCTCACTCCTACAGCTCCATGTCCTTCCTGTGCTGGGCCCTGGATCTGAACACAGCACTGCAGGTGGGGTCACACCAGAGTGGGGCAGAGGGGCAGAATCCCCTCTCTTGACCTGCACTCCAGTGCGAATAAAAGTACAATTTGCATTTTAACCTGTAAGAGTAGCTCCTGGAAAAAGTAATAAATCTGAATGTGCTGCAGTCACAGATCTCCCTTGACTGTGGAAAGGGGGTTTGGCTGCATTCCGCCGGGTAAAGCTTCTTCAGGTTTTCACCTTTCTCTAGCATTGCTAATCCTCTGAGGAATTACTCAGTGTTTATACAGTACTTTCCTTTCCTGGCTGATAGAACAGCTTGTTTACCACAGCAACCGGAGTGGTGACTCTGCTGCTCAGGCACAGGAGATGTTCACCTGAATTTCAGAAATTATTGGTGTTTTAAAGCAAAAGGGATCTGATGTAGCAATGAGATGCTAAGCCAAGGAAGTAAGGTATGCTACCAGCTCATTAACCAAGATTCCTGTGCAATCATCTTCAGTAATGCTCTTGTTCCATCTGTTGGTTTTGTTTTCCTATATCTATGCATGCACTTAGGGAAAAAAAGCCCCTTGAGAAATAGAAGAATACAGCTGCAGGTGCTGAAAGATATTTTTAGCCTTTAGCGTTGTACAAAGACATTGCTAACACTGCCAAAAACAACCAAAGGTGAGAGTAGATCCATTTTTCCTTTGGGGGAGGCTGATCCAGACCTGAAGGCTCCTGGATGCTTGTCTGGGCTCACGCTGCTGTGCCACTTGTTTTCCTTATGGGAAGAGTAACATTTTGTGACTAAGGCAGAGCTCCATAAGAGCAGCAACAGCCAAATTACTCTCCTTTCTGACTAGTCCTTCAAAGGAAAATCTCTCAGATCTGACTCCCAGGGGGCTGAAATCAATGTGGGTGTTAAGCAACGTGGCTTGGCTATTTGGGAAAAATGGCCTAGTTTTGATTAGATAGGGAATCAGAGGATAAAGGGATTTCTTTTTCTCAGAATTGGGCATAGAATAGCAACATAAAAACCTGGATCAAATAGCTGAAGCCAATATCTTCCCCTTGAGGCTTTCTTTTGGTTCCTTTGTAGCGCATCAACTTAAAAGAGACTTAAACTCCAGTTGCTGAAGGTTCTGGGAGGGCAAAAAATATAAAAGGTGTTTGGAGCTCACAGATGCAGCCTCTCGGGAAATTGTGGTAACAACCTGTCATCCTTGGAGTCATGGCTGATAACTCTTATGTGCCTCTTGGTCTTGATCAAAATTATCTGCTGGCACATCTGCAATCTAATGATGCCATGTGACACTTGGGACAATGCAGTCTCTTTAAGGTGATCCCACTCTCCTGGGACTTAGGAAGGCAGCACCGACAGGAGGGAAATAAAAAGCTTTTTTGCTGCATTTTGCCCTGGATGGAAATGTTAATCCTCTCCAGCCTGCTGAGCAGCACAGGCTGTCAGCTACCTTTGGGCACTGCTGACTGAGAAACTGATGCAGAGACTTCCACCCACCTGCAGATATCCTCTCCTCCCTGTGTGTTCCCAGACTATATTTGGAGTCAAAAGGAGAGAACAAACACACAAGTGCTTATTTTAACAACTCTCACTTTAAGGAGCTGCTCTTGCTGAGTGGGCTTAGGGGTATGTGCTGCTTTTTGCTCCAGACAGAGCCCTGGGTGGGTGACAGGGTGGGTGGGAAGAGCCCCTGGTGACACGGGGGGGATGAACCTGCCCCCAGATAAAGTAGGGGACCCGCAAAAACCCGACCCTGCAGCCACAGAGCTGCCCCCAAGCACCAGCTCTGACTCCAGCTTCTGTCCCAGATTTTACCAGATTTGCAGTAACTTGTTTTAGCCTCTCATGTTGCCTGCCTGGATCTTAATTCGCTTTGCAATACATCTGCTGCCAGGTTGCCTGAGATATATTGAAGGAAACAACACAAAGGGCCTCCCAGATGTGAAACAAAAGAATAGAAAATAAAACAATTCACTTAAAGGAAAGAAAACAGGGGGGAAGAAGGGGGAGAAGCAAGGAAAGAAGAAAGACTTGGATATTTTGTCAGATGTATTTGGTTAGGATTTTTTTTTCAAAGAGCTTTTTGTTTTAATAGTCTTTGGTTAAAAGGAAAATTTTGTAAAATTAATATTTGCACAGAAAAAAAAATACAGCTTCTACTTTGCATGCTAATTTTGACTGCTTATCTTTACTCCCTTTAATTTTTTTTATTAAATTATACCTGGATCCTTGTAATCCTAAATTCAACATGAAGAAGGGACCTGAATGCGACTGTAGATCTGCCTGCTGCTTTCCAAAACATCTTATACAATTTCCAAAATATCTTATGCAATATACGATCTGGAGAGAAAGCACATTTCCTTCCATGTAAAAAAAAGGAAGAAAGGGCAAGTTTCTCTGCCTGCCTGCTCTCAGAGAAAAGCTGGAACATTCAAAATCTAAAGGCATCAGTAAGAGAAGATACATAGTTAGCAAATAATAATAATAATTAGCAAATTTTTAAAAAATTTATTGTATCTAAATAACATCCTGGGCTTTGGCACTTGTTTCACAAGGTGTTGAGTTTTGTTGTTTTGGCACAGAGTGGTTTCTAGTCTGGAATTGCACTTTGCTGTGGGGAATGCTGCCACAACAGGAATGGCATTTCAGGGTGATACAGACCCTCTCCTCTGGGAAAATTTCCCCCACAGCTGATGTCATTATTGTAGGGAATTGTCGGGGTGCCCACTCCAGGCACCATTCCAGGATATTCCTGTCGCAGGTTGGACGTGGCTCCACGTTTGCCAAGGAGTTTGTCGCGATGTGTTTTTTCTAGTGGGGCACAGTGCAAGGAGCACCAGGCAGCCACTGCCCATCCCCAAGAGTGAGAATTCCCTCCCTGGGGCGTAACAGCCCCGACTGGGAGGAGCAGTTGGATGTAAATTGGTTGTGACACGGTGCTGGAATCAAAACCTCGAGTCCAGAAGTGTGAAGCAGTTTCTGTCCCTGCTTTCCTTAGGAGAGAATTTTTCCCTCATTGAACTGCCCCACACCTTTGCAGACCTGTTGTGGCCAGCAGGCTGCTGCTGTCTCATTAGCATGATGCATTTTTAATGAGCTGTGCTACAACGAGCACAAGGAAGCTCTGAAGCCTTAACCAGAGGCCATGAAATTTTGGGTTATATCTATTATTTTTTCAATTACTGCATAGAGAGAAATGCATTAAAACTCTGAGCAACAGTGACAGAGTGATCCTGGGCGAACAGGCTGAATCAATAGGCAAGCAGTTCCTTTAAGATTAAAAAAGGTGTTAAAATAGTCAAGCTTTGTGCTGCTTTGAAGCTCACAGGCATGACATTTTTGGTGGTTTTATTACATTTTTTGTGTGTTCGAGTCAAGTAGATAGTGTCAAATTCTGATATAACAAATTCCAACATCCTAAAGTCAAATGATGATATAATACAACACGTACGAACTGTGAGCTGAGTTTTTTTCTTTTCATTCACTCAGGGTATTTTAATACAACTGAGAATTTAACCATGTGTGTCACTGCAATTTAGAAACAAGGTGTTACAGATAGGTAGGTATTAACTCAAAATTGTTGGAAAAGAAAACCACTTGTAATTTCCAAAGATCTGGAATATGCTGGACAGCCTGTATCTCCATCTGAAAGCATTTTGCTGTAGTGTTCTTCGTCTTTTCTGCACTTTGATGAAAAAAATCAAATTATTTTGATACTCTGTTCAAGGTGAGGAATTGCCTTTTCAGGTAGCGCAATTTCAGCGTAACCACAAAGTGTAATATTCTATCATTGTCTTGCTTAGGGAAATCTATTCTTGCCTAAATTAGTTCTTTGACACATCATCTGGAAGTATTTCAAAACAAAAAGCTCATCTTGAAGTGTTTGGCTTCTGCGCTGTAGCTTTCTGAGCTCTCACCACAACAGGATCTGAACCTCTTCCAGCAGCACGTTAAACACCGTGACAAACATCTGCCACGTTTTGTTTGCTTTGGCATCCTCCCCTCTGGGGAGCAGGCAAGTGCAGTGGCGTGGCCAATTTTGGTCAGGTTTCTCTGTACGAGATCGGTTTGAGGCTTTTAAGCAAGATGCATTCTTCTGAATTCCAGTGAGAAAAGGCAAGGTGGAAGAAACGCGCGGAGCTCTCGGAGTGGCACGCAGAAATATCTGTGAAGTGTGGGTGGGTGGTGCTCACCTTCCTCAGACTAAGCTGGGGGAATTGCTGATCATACTGGGATTTATTGGTGTGGGAGAGAAGCAGAGCTGGACTTTCCTTAGAGCAAAGGACAGGTGTGCTCATTGGTAGATCACAGGAAGTGGAGTGGCAGCTGGCTGGATTCAGCCTCGAGTCCAGGACTGTCCCTTGGAATACAGGAGCACTCCTGGCCATGGCAAGAGTCACTTCTGGAAACTGAGATGTCAGAGCTTTGGGCTTGGATTCACGCTGATTCACAGGCTGTCCATAGTGAGATTTTTCTGGCTGGGAGGTGGCAAACAGGGTGCTATTCTGAGACTGCTGCTCCTTGTGTGAGAAGGAACTCAGCTTTGGAAGAGCCTGGAAATCCAACTCTGACATGCCACCCTTCTGCTGGTTCAGGGGCTGGACTTCATCTGCATTGCTAATTGGGCTGATCTCATTACAGGATCTGTGTATCTATTACCAGTGCTGCTGTTCCATAGCAGGCTCGTTTTGAGCTGGGATTTAACAGCATCAAACAGACCAGATGGAGGCACAAATAGTTAAATTGTCCTGAAAATCAGCTCTATTTGCCAGAGGACAGAGGAGTTTTTATAACTGATATTAAACCACTGTTGGGTATTTGCCTTTGCTCTCCATGAGAGGTGGGCCAGGCCTCCAATGACTAGGAATGGGAAGCTCTGGAAGCTTGGCTGTTCTCACCTCCATGAGCATCACTGCTGCCTGGCACAGGAGTCAGTGCTCCGGCCCCCAGAGGTGTCAGTCAGCCACTGGCTTTGCTGTCCTGTAAAATGGCAAAGTGCACAAACTTATCTGGACTCATTCCTAAATCTGAAGCTGCTTTACAAAATAAACTGGACAGGACTTACAAACATCCTTTGTCCTTTTCAAAACCTCACGCACAGCTGCCAGTACTCACTAGTCCTGGAATAAATACTCCAGACTTCACCCCAGCATTTTCTGATCAGTTCTACAAAAAAGCCAGTGTGCTGTGTAAAGCAGCTCTTTAGCTCCTAAAACTGGGAGATCCCAGCTTCTTAAATTCTCTGTACGATATCCAAAGCAAATATTGTCTCTGGATCATAAGTTTTATTAACATCTTGAATTTGCTTTATTTTTATTTCTTAAAAAGCATGAGATGACTGGGAAGCTGGGAATGATGGGATAGGAGACTGTATCAGCAACATTTTGAGGAAGAATGCAAATGTTTTGAATAGAGAAAGGAGGAAGAGACTCCCAAGGGCAGGCAGCCTTCAAAGACAGGGAGGAGAGAGAGGAGTGAATAAAAGGCTGTGCAGGCAAAAGCAAAATTTGGAATCAAACTTAGCATAAGATTAGCAAAAATGTCTCCATTTCCATCACCTGGAATGAACAGGTCATGGCTGGCAGCCCTCTCCATGGGGGGCAGGAAAGGTGCCCTCTTGTTTTCTGTCTTCCAGCTCAGGGCTCAGCTACATGTTTCCAGGGATGCTTTATGATTTCCAGCTGAAGGGCACATGCTGAGCTTTAAGTTACTCCTGTAGAGTGACTCCTGCTGCTTCTCCTAAATGCTTTAGTGTCTATTGCAGAGCTTCCCAGGCTGCACCATAAACAATAAATGGTTAAAAGCCAGCGAGGAAGGAAATGGCTGCTTAACTAATCCTAGTGAAAATTGGCCCTTGATGAAGTGCAGACTCTGAGCTGCCTGTGATGAGCACCGAGTTTTCTTTCAAACCATGTGCTTTTTATTTCTGCTGGTGTTGGCTACTGCAGAGTGTGATTCTGCAGGTCAGGGGCTGTTTGTCACCAACAGCTGCATGGACAGACTCAGCCTTCAAAAGGTGGTGGTTTATGTTGCTTCTTTCTTTCCTTATTTTAATCCTTGCTAGTGGAAAAAGAAGCTAAACTTGCAAACTGAAAACGGTGAGAGGAGAATGACATGTCTGTTGATCATGATTATGCTATGAGAAGCACACTGGCATAATGAAGGGAGAATTGCTAACTATGCCGTGGTCTGTTTTCACATGTTTATGACAATTAGGTATGGAAGTGGGCAGACTGTGGCTGATTTTAGGCAAAGCCCCTGAGCAGGCACGAGGGAGCTTAAATGCTGACAGGAAACAGTTCATCCTTTGCAGCCCACCTCTGCATTTCCAGCAGGATCAAATTCACCCAGCAGCAGCAAATGCACAGTGTGGGGCCGCACGAGCAGTGCCCAGTCATTATAATTTTTCATGGAAGTGAAGGAGGAATGGTCTAAACTCCCAAGAGCTTCAAACCCAGTAGGTACGACATCTGAAAGCTTTTGTATCAACTTAGCAGCCCTTCTGCATGTGCACAGAGTGTGAAGTCTTTCACCCAAATTTAGCTTGCCTTTGCTTTGGTTCAGTGGTCCCAGGCAGATCTGTAGATCTTCATCACAAAACCTCCAGTCCGTGGTCTGTTGGCAGGATAACTTTCAGGGACAGCACTGGGCAGCCATTCTTCCATGGGATAAAAAGAGTTCCAGCTCTTTGATGTGATACTGAAAGGCAGATCTTTGTGCTGCCATTGAACAAACTTGAAGGCTGGGGAACCTCGAGCCTGCAGTTCCCTGCACAACCAGAGCCTGATTTCTCACACGTGTTAGTCCTGGACAGCCTCCCTGCACTCAATTTGAAATGCATGTTTTCTCCTTAAAAAAAAAAAAAAAAATCAAGGCTCCCTGTTTTCAGTGATTCAGGCATGTACAACCCATGATCAGTGTTATGGATTTGCTCCAGGTTTTGTTGTGCTAATTGCCATCCCAGGTGGCTAGGAGTTAATTAGTAAAGCTGCATGTTTCAGGGTGCGCCACAGCCTCGTATAAACAAATCATTACTGAATAAAGAGTGCACAGATAGGATGTATTTGATGATGTGGCAATAATACTTTGGTTTGACCAGGACAGCTGAAATCTAAGTATTATTAGTGACCATATGCAGTTCTTTACATTAATTGCCTTCATCTGGATTTGGTTTTTGGAGGTTTGGGAATAAGGAGTTATCTAAGGAATACATATTAGGAAAAAATTCAGTGAGGGTGGTGAGGCACTGAAACTGGTTGCCCAGAGAAGTTGTGAATGCCCCGTTTGTGGAAGTGTTCAAGGCCAGGTTGGATGGAGCTCTGAGCAACCTGGTTTAGTGGAAGGTGTCCTTGTCCATGGCAGAGGGCTGGAACGAGATAATCTTTAGGATCTCTTCTAAGCCAGGTCACTCTATGATTCCATGATTTTCATTTCCTTTGTTTTCGGACCAGCCTGTGCTTTGTGAGCTTTGGTGATCTTCCCTCACATGCTAAAAGGAAACCTGTCTGTGTTTGGCTGTCTGGGGAAGATGACACAAAGCCAGCAAGATCTCCTGTTGGTAAGGCACCACTGATATCTTCTTGTCTTGAGCAGCAGGCCAGTGTCTCAAGTGTTTTTTCCCTACGTGTCACCCTCAAAGTTTGCTTTAGCACACAGATAGCCCCAGCACAATGAAGGATGGAGGAAGGCAGCCAGAGCTGTGGTGGGGGACAGATTGAGGGGGCTGTGTCACCACTAAGATGGAAGCCAAGCTCTTCTCTCCCACCACCAAACCTCCAAGTCCCTTCATTTCTGGGTGTCTGTCCCCGACATGGGTATGTTCAGGCCTGAATCCATTGGTTTCCATTCCTCTGCTCTTTCCCCAGTAAGTCACTTTGCAAGTTTGCATCCTTCCCTTGCAGGGCAGTGCTGGTACCAGGGAAAAAGAGTGGGATGGGGGAGGCAGAGAGGATCAGCAGGATGTGGCTCTTAGAGACATTTTGGCATCTCACCACCCATGGATGCCCATCTCAGGGAGGGTCAGGAGATCCCTGTGGATGGGCAGGTGCATTCCACAACAATTACATCCATCCCATCCCTGCAGCCAGGTCCCTGTGACCATAACCTCACATTTCATTCCCAAAGAACTACAGAGGATTTTCTGGTGTTAAATTCTGCCTTGCTGATGTGTTTTTTGAGTCGGTGCCCCACTTGGCATCAACCTGAAACACAGTTTGGGACTATTAGCACACCTCCTGATTTCAACTGTGCTTATGAGCCTTCAGCTTGAATTTGTTCTCTCACTGGAGTCATCGTTTACTTTATCATGATTTTTTTTTAAAATTCATACCCCTCCTCTCAACACACACAGACTTCGCAGAGATTTTCATGCATTTAAATGAAAAAGCCAAACAGTTCCCTTTCCTCCTTCACATTATGCAGCATTGCCCTTCTCTGTACTTTGTCCTATTTCAGAGCTGTCATGCAAATAAACCCAACTTTAAAAAAGAAAAGCCATCAAAAAGCATCCATCCTATCAGCCTTTTTTTCTCCTTCTCATGCTGTATCTACAGGAAGAAATCCCTTCCCCTTCTTGCCTTCCTATTTCAGGTGTTCCCACTTCTTTCCTAACTGTGATCCAGTATCTTTATGGTTCCCCAGTTGCCCAGGAAACAAACCCTGACTTCCTTTTCCCCGGAGTGTAGTATTCACTATTCCATGAAGCTACTGTTTCCTGAAGTGTTTTGTTGTGGGTTTTTTTCTCCTAAACTCCTCCAGAAGTGGGAATTCTCCTTTTCTGTCCCTCTGCTGGGGCACCCCCTTTCCTTTACCCACCTGAGCGTAGCTGGACAAAGCAGTCATTGCATTTTCTACCCCCATCACTGCTGTGTCTGACTGAATTTAGCATTATTTCTTTTGATCATGTGAGTGTGCTGAACAGTCATCCTTCTGGCAAGGCATTCTGCCTGGATTCCCATGGGATTGCCATGCTGGCCACAGAACAGAGATCCTCTGGCAGACACTGGAGATGGAGAAGGCAAACCCAGCCCTGGGTGTGGCTGGAGGCAGGGGGTGTCAGCAGGAAGGATCATTTGTCCTTGCCCTTGGCACCAGTGCATGGCATTTGTTATTGGTTCTCCTGGGCAACAACCGTAAACCCAAATCAGATACTCTCCCAGAATGAGAAAACCACCAGAAAAACGAAAAAAAAAAAAATCCCAGAACAACCAGCCCTAAAAATTATCCCAGGGTATATGATGGGGTAGGGATATAAAGAGGAGAATGCAGGTTGTTCCTGTAGAACGAGGATCTTGTTCTTGCTGCAGCTGGAGCTCTTTGTGAGGGAATGTGGATGTTGGTGTGGCTGTGGTGGGGAGTTTGCACGAATCACAGGTGGAGTGATGTGGAGCAGGTGTGGAAGAACAGCTCAAGGCTTTTGCCTGTAATCCTCTCATCCCTGGTATTCCCTACAGAGACCCCTGATGGCCAAGAGATTGCCTTTTCCAAAATGGAATATAGCCTGGAGTAAGCTCTCCAGTTTGTGGTAAAAATAACTATTACTTACTTCAGAGGCCCATGGAAAAGCGCCTGCCTGGGCAGCAGGAGACCAGCAAATCACAGACACAAAAATGGATGTACCAACTTCTGTGCAGAACATCCATTTGTGAAGTTAAGCTGTCCCATCTTCCTATTTCCCTTGTAAAACTTTGTATTATCTGGATTTTTAGCGACTTGTGGAAGGTGAAATGGTCTAAATCTAAATGATTCATGGGATGGGGGCTGTTTGTCAGCTTCAATAAATCCGTTAGCCTCTTTGTCAGTGAGCAGGGAAGAGCTGTTTTGAATTCATGGTATGTTTTTAAAGTTTCTTTCAAAGAGTACTTTTTTTTTCCCTTTCCTCTCATGTTTCTCAGAAGAAACCAGCCTGCCAAACTGCTCCAGGAAGCTCTTCTGAGATAGAGACATCCATCTCTGTGTACGGTCTGTACTTGTGAAGCAGAGCACAAAGCCCTTTTTCCATTTAATCCATATTAATTATCTCTCTGCAGCTCCTCTCTAGTTTCCACTCATCCCAGCCACCAAACACTTGTGTGGCTGCATCTTGGACAAACCAGAGCCTTTCACTCTCTACCTGGTAAGTCAATGCTCCAAAAATAGAAATAAATAGAAAGGTTTTACTGCTGAAGGATTGAAGCTTTCCACGCTTGAAAGCTGAATGCCGTGGGACTGTGGACTAAGGCAGATATTTTTAGTGCCATCAATATCTCCTGGAGTTGATATCTCCCAAGACAGATGGTTGTTTCCCACAGAACGTTGTCAAATGTTTGCTCAGCCAAGATCAATTTTGTTCCAAGTCCTTTCCCACCTTCTGCTGAAATATATTTCTCTTGCCAGACAAAAAATTAAAGAAACAGCATGAAACCTTGCCACCGTAGAGGGTTCTCATTCCCGTGGCTCTCCTGTGTCCTTTAGCCATGTGACCGACATCTCTCTCCATGCTGGGGAAGAATAAAATAAATATAAATATTCTTCTGGGGAAGAATAAAAGATGCTCTCGTGGTGTGAGCACAGCAGGGCTCAGGTCTCATGTCAGATTTCCTGTGGCACCTGCACGTCACTTCTCAGCCTGTCAGAGGGTCTTGCTGCCACGCTTTGCTCTTAGACTTCCTAAATCCCGAGCTCTTAACCTGCACACCCCAAATTGTTCTTGCCAGAAAATGAGGTGCAAGGGGGAAGGAGGAGCAGAAGCAGGACTGAGGAGGGGGCACAGGGAGGCTGAGCTGTGTCCATCACTCAAAGACTGCAGCATTTCTTTGAATGACAAGCCCATGTGAGTCTGGAGACACGGAGGGGCCTTTGTGGTGTCTGGCACAAATGCTCTGTGGGCATTTTCAGCTGAAATCAGTGGGGAACAAAGGACTTTTCAAAGGGTGGCGTGGGACGCGCTCATTTTGTTTTCCTCGCTGGTTGCTATTTTTAGCTGAGCCTGACTTGTCACAGTGTAAGAGACAGAGCTGGTTCTTTCCAAAGTACAAGTTCTCTTATGGTGCCTGATTGTTACAAGTGAGAAATTACAGCAGCCAGTGCCAGCAGCAGTTGCTGAAATGTTATGATGGTTCCTTCCTGCTGCACTTATCTTGTTGTGGCTCTGTATTTGAAAATTGTTAATACATGGTTGTTTTCTAGTGAGGACTTTGGCAATCCAGGCTCAGTGGGATATCTCTCGTTTTTATCGCTTCATACGCAAAAATAATTCTCATTTAGTTTTGTAATTCTAAATCCTTTTGAAAATGCAACGAAATCAAATTCATTCTTCCGCACACTGAAAGGTACGTTGGATCATCCGGAATATTCTTTCCATGCTCATCCATAATCTTTACTATTAGAGATTCAGAGGCTCTCATTGGAAGGGAAATGAATGCTATGATGCCCAAAAATATTTTTCATCCTTAATTTAGTTGTCAGAGTGATCTATTCACACCCCCCGACATCTTAAACAGCCCCTGTATCCTCAGACTGCTTTTTCAGAGGAGGATTATGGTTGAAAGAAATGTGCTTGCCTTGGTATTGTGCTGCTTGTTTGGGATTTTCCTGGGATTTATTGATATTTCACTCCTGCATTTTCCTGAGGATTACAGATTCTTGGTCCTTAACTCACGTGAGAGGCATTTTCAGCCTCCTTCTGCCAAGTGAGCATCTTTACTGTTATTAAAGTAGAAAGGATGCATAACTATGTATTCCATATCTATAATGCCCAACTTATCACTGAATTGTTAACCTGCAGAAATCACTTTCTGTCACCTGGCAAAATCAAGTGGAAGCCTCGGTATAAGGCCTTTTCTTATATGGATTCTAATTGCCTGTGTGGATTTTTTTTTTTTTAGGGTAACCTGTCAATGGAAGCAAGGTTTGCAGTGTCATGGAAACTCCTGGGAGAGGGTAACTGTGAGGGTAATTGATGATTTGGCCTGCAAGTGGGTTTGGGACAACCCAATCCCTACCCTCTTGTACAAAGCCTTCTTGTGCAAAGAGAAATAAGGGGGGTGCAACGATTCCATATATAAAAATCTGAGAAAGGAAAACCCAAAATATACAAAAACTCTGTGTGTGTGTAAGATGGTGGTTCTCACCACCCTCACAGGGAAGGAACCCTATTCCTTCCTAATATTTAATCTGGCCCTGCTCTCTGACAGTTGAACCCATTCCCCCTTGTCCTCTTACTACATGCCCTATTTGGCAGCTGGCTTCCCTCCTACTCTTTTGGGGAGCTTTCTGATCTACTTTAAGCTGTAAGGAGAAAAAAACCTCTTTCTTTTCCCTTGAGAATATTCCTGTGCAAAGGCCAAGCTCCTGCTCTCGCACCTTTGCTCTGGAGTTCATCTCCCAGTTACGTGAATTTGTGGAACGTTGCCATTGTTAAGATCCAAATTAAGCTGCCTGTCCTGTGAAGGATCCCCCCTGCCTGAAGCAAAATGGAACAGTTAATGCATTTTTTATAAACAATGCCATTAAGGATGCATGAAAGACATGTTGTAAATATTAAAGCAGGATTATCACTTTTTTTCCCCCCCCCCTTACTCGATTAAGCATAGGAGAAAAATCTACAGGTCAAATTCCTTGTGACACAAATTAAGCCAGATTCTTTGTTTCAAGTGTTTTGTCTGTTTCTTTTACCATGATATTACAGTTTCTGCTTGAGCTCTGAAACAGCCCTGCTAGGATGTTCGAAAATGTGGCAAGTTCATTTATGGAACTATGCAGTAGTACAGCTATAAACACACTTGAATGTGAACAGAGCAATTACAGAGGACATGCATGAATATTTCAGGACATGTTGTGGTCTCCTAAACCTGCTCCCTGGCCAAGGCAGGTTTGACACAGAGCACAGGGCTTCATTTGTGGGACTCCTGTGAGCGGTGTTGGCCCAGGGCTGGGCACAGGCATCTCTCAGGCACGTTGCCTGCTAGGCTGTTATCCCACCTAGTGGCTGCTCTCCCATCCCACAAGGTGATTTTTTTTCCCAGGATATTGGTGAAGCAAGCCAAGGCTTGATGTATTACTTCAGTTAGCAATGAATGTGCTTCCAGGTTGCTTAGTCAGGTGGTCAAACACGTGCCCTTGCCTTAACCATGTTACACCAGGGACAGGTGTCATGTTTACATCATCTGAATTTATGCATCAAATACTGGTGCCTGTCTAGTACAGCCAGCTTTCCAGTGGGAGTGCTCTGCATCACTCTTCTTGCTTACACAATCACTAAATCGTTTGGGTTGAAAACCTGAGATCATCGAGTCCAACCATTACCCAGCACTGACAGCCTCTCATGTCCTCAGGTGGATTTTAAATACCTCCAGGGCTGGTGACTCCACCCCTTCTCTGGGCATCCTGTTCCAATGCTAAACAACCACTTCAGTGATGAAATTTTTCCTAATATCCAATCTAAAGATCCCCTGGTGCTACTTGAAGCCTTTTCCTCTTGTCCTGCTACTTGGGAGAAGACAACAACAACCACTCTGTCACTGCCTCTTGATTTGGGCACATGAGATAATACGAAGCAGGCCCTCCCTGTCCCTGCCTGTGGGACCATCTCAAGTTCCCCCAAGTCCCTAATGGCAGTCACAGGAGTGACTTTTATCTTCTCTGCTGTCAATAAACAAGACCCTTACTCACTGTCCATCTATTTCCCTGTCAGCCCAACACTGGCCTGACTGAAGACAAAAATAAATAAAAAAATAAATTGATTGTCTTCCAAAGAAGCAGGGTTCAAACCAAACTTTTGAGCTGGAATCACATGAAAAATAATCCTTTGAAACAAATTTTGATGACAACAATAAAAAAAGATGATTTGCCAAACCACTACAAGAAACTTCCCCCCTGGATAGGGATATTTACAGTGAGCCTTCAAGGAGTCCACTGTGAAATCCTCTGTTGCTTCCATCCAGCCCTGCTCTTTGCCCCTCTCTTTCTATGCCACATGTCGCTCTGTTATGACTTCCCAAATGTTACTTTATTGTGAAAATAAGATGGATCTGTCCCCACTTAATTCTTTAAGTCACTGCAGCTGTTAAATGCATGTCTCACACTGACTGAAGGGTCCAGCTTTTTAAGTTGACTTTTGTACCCAGAAGAGCCTCTTCATTCCTTTCATGATCTTTTTTTCCCTGGTTTTGATGTCAGTCTTGCTTTGTGGGACTGAAGCACTCAGGAGTAAAGGCAGCTGAAGTTGCCAACACGTGCCTTAAGAGTGTCTGCTGCTCTCTGCAGAGCAGAGATTTAATAGTGAAGGTCACCCCAGAAATTTTATGGTTAATCCTTATCTTTTTCTACAGAATAAACAACTCTTTTTCAGAATATAGAATTATAACAATTTTTTTCCTGTGTATTGAAAAAAAACCCCACATTGTTACAAAACAATTGTCCTGGCCATCATTTTTACTAAATAAGTCTCAGTATTTGATTTCTATTTTATTGAAAAAAGATGAGAAAGTTAATTGCTTCAGCCTAGTGGCAATTATTTAGGTGAAAACATTCCCACCTGTGCTGCATCTGCCAATATACTGTAAGAAAATTTTCCCAAGAAAAGTGAAAAAATATTCAGAAAGCTTGACGTGTACTTTCTTGTTCTTTCTCTCTGTTGTGCCTTTTTTATAGGTATATAATTTGGTGATGAAATGCATTTACCATCAGTACTATACTCAATTTAACAGTCAGCCTTTTCTTGCAGAAAACCTGTAGCTCCTTTCTCCCTGAGCTGCTTGCTGCCTGCAGCTGGGAAATCTTTTCCCATGGCTCCCAATTAGCTGCCTACCCAAGCTGTCTTTTCCAACCGGATTAGGTATCCAAGATTCCCTTCATATGTCTCCCTGCTGCCTGCTGCCCTTTCATTTGCATTTCCAGCCATATCCTTCACAAGTGGTCTGCCACGTGGTTATGCAGGAGGTTTGCAGGATCTGTGAGCCCATTGCAGGGGTGTGTTGGTTTTGCACAGCCTGGTTTTCGGTAGCTGGGGGGCCGCTGAGGTGGCTGCTGTGAGGAGCTGCTGGAAGCTTCCACCGTGTCCAGCAGAGCCAATCCCTAATTGTTGTGAAGATGGACAGGCTGCTGGCCAAGGCTAGGCCAGTTAGAAATGGTGGTAATGCCTCGGTGATAACAGATTTAAGAAGAAAATCAAAACAAAGGACACACAGTTTTTCTTCTAGCCAGACAGAAGAGGAGGAGGTGAGAACATGTGAAGGAAACAACATGGAGACACCAAGGGCAGTGCAGAAGAAGGGGCAGGAGATGCTCCAGGCCCCGGAGCTGAGATTCCTCTGAAGGCTGTGGTGAGACCATGGTCACTGCAACCTGTGGGGATCCACGGGGGATGCAGAGATCCACCCGCAGCCCATGGGGATCCACAGGGATGCAGAGATCCATGCACAGCCCATAGGGGAGGTGCCCATGCTGGAGCAGATGTGTGCCTGGAGGAGGCTGTGATCCAGTGGGAGACTCAGTGGAGAGAGAGGGCCCTGCTCCCAAGCTGGAGCATCCTGTCCTTGGAGGGCTGCACCCCATGGGAAGAGGGCCATGTTGCAGCAGTTTTGGGAAGGCTGTGTGCCTGTGGGAGGGACCCCATGGCCTCACAGGAGAAGGACTCCTCTCCTGAAGCAGAGGAAGAAAATCTTGGTGATGGACTGACCAAAACCTCTGTGCTCTGTGTCCCTGCACTGTCAGTGGGAAGGAGAGAAGGGCTGGGAGGAAAAAGGTGTTTTTAAGGCCTTATTTTACATCTCATTATCCTGCTCTGGTTCTGTTAGTAACAAATCTACTTTGCAACCTAAGTTCGGCCTGTTTTGCCCTTGAAGTGTTTTCTCCTGGTCCTCATCTCAACCTGTGAACCCTTTAACGTTTTTTTTCCTCTCCACTGCCCAGCTGTGCCAGGAGAGGGCAAATAAAACAGCTTTTGTGAGTTCCTGGCCTTGGGCCAGTGTCAAACCATGACAAAAGGTCAAAGCTTCTGCAACCTCTGACTGCTCCAGTTTCTTGTCTCCAATTTTCCCAGGGCAGAGGGACACTGGTACAGTCTGTGGATTTCCCATGGCACAGTGGTACCTGGTTGCAGTGCTGGGTCCAGGGCAGAGCTGAGTGTGGTGTTGTCTTCCCCACTGGGCTGCAGGTCAGTGTGAAGGCACACGGGGAAAAAAATTCTCAAATTTCTACCACCATATTTCCTCAGTGTTTCGTTATTTAAGTCTTGTGGGCAGGCACGCACTGTTGAAAACTTATTTCTAGACAGAATCTGGTAATGAGCTCCCACTTAACTGATGATCACTTTCTAAAAACAATTGCTCTGAAATTAATGATGCGGAGTGGTTTTTTTTTGTTTAATCATGCTATCTTTATACCAAAGTACACCAGAATTATCATATCAACTTTAACAGGATCATTTGCTGTAGTCTGAGATCATAATTCTTAGACTAAACTGAAAGCATTACCTTAAACCTGCAGCAAAGGGCAGCTTCATGCTTGTTGCACTCGATGCTCCCTGTGTAACAGCATTTTTGACCCTGTATTTTCAAACATGTGAGCTTTTAAATGTAGCTGAAATGCAAAGAAAAAGACCTAAGGAGGAAAATGAGCTTTGCACTGGGTGATTCTGCTGCATGTTTTAAATATTTCCATGGAATTTGGTTTGTAAATAAGACAAAGGGGTGGGAAACAACTGTATGTCTCCAGCTCCCACAGAACCCAGAACCAAGTCTGAGCTCCCAGCAGTTGGTGAGCTGAGCACTGCTAAATTAAGCAAACCTCTTTGTCTAATGGGCTGGTCACAGCAGAGAGAATTAGGAGCTTAAAAAATAAAATCCCCTTTGGTCCAGTTGCTCTGGATCTGATGGCTGCCCCTTGGATCCCTCTATGCCTGTGAGCCGTGGGAATGGCATCAGTATGAAGTGAGTGCCTGCTCTGGAAGGCAGAAGGGAATTTTTCATTGCACACTCAGGAGTGTCCCGTGCTGTAAAGATGCAGCGGTTTGAAAGCAAAACCAGTGAGTCAGAAATACTATTTAATAGGAAGAGAAAAAAAAAGAACTAAAATAAAATAAATGCAATAATACAAAAGACCGCTGACAGAGTCAGAATACAACCTGACACCCTGTTGGTCAGGGTGTTGGAAACAGTCCAAAAATAAGCCCTCCTGAAGTGGCAGATGTGGTCCTGTTGGAAGTAGAGATGGTCCTGTGTCGCTCTAGGTTTTCTTGCTTTTGCGTGCTTGTAACTTTGTGCTGCAGATTCTCAGGCAGCTTCATGTAAACAATGCGTATTTTTAGAATGTTTACATATTTCTCCTCTGGGAGGGGAAATGTGATTGATGGTGATGTTCACCATCCAGGTTAAGGAGGTGGTGACCTGTGTAGCCAATCTCGACTTTTGTACAAATGTATATAAATGGAGTCAGATTTTGAATAAAGGAGGAGAAGGAGGAAGTTTCCCCTGAACTCTCCTGTGCCTGCTTCATCCTTTGTGTGTCGGAAACTGCGACAGTCCTGTAGAGAAAAGGGTCCAAAGATGGGTCCAGTCCTTCTTCGGGAGTCCTGTGGGAACACTTGTGGCTCCTTTTAATCTGGGTGGAAATGGTTTGGCTCCTCCTCCCTGGGTAGAGCATCTCACAATGGGATGATGTAATGTGTCATGTCATTGGTGAGCTTTAAAGGCCCATTAACAGAAGATATCATCATGGAGGTAGTGGAAGACTGATCAGAGATAAGAAACAATGCTCCACCCAGTTTTAACAGCTGGCTTGTTATCAGAGAAGGCAGTTACCCCTTCCCTTCTGGAGTTACAACAGATTAAAAAAAACAAAACCAAAAACCAAACTCCCCAAACGGGTTTCAACAGATGGAATAGAATAAACTTTTTTTTTTGTTACAAAACCCAAGACAATAGACTTTTTTGGTCTACTTTCTGTTCAATGTGACTGGTGTATAAAAAGGTTTTTTGGTGCTTTTAGTGTCTTTTCTTAAGGAAAAGGAATTTTCAGGCTCATCCACTTTCAAAGTTCAGGCCACTGCAGTGTCTAGATATCAACTTTTCAGTGTTCATTAACAGCCAAAGAAAACCATTAGGTTCTGAGGCACTCTGCTTTTGTCTTTTACAGAGATCACTTTGCTGCAGATAACTAGGGAGATGCCTGAAAAAAGCAGCAATTACAGGTAATCAATAATCCTCAAATGGCAGCAATTAAAATTCTGAGAAAAATATTAAAAAGAAAGCAGGCAAGGTAATAGCAAATCATCCATCAGCCATTCAGAGAGGTTTTGCAGATCTCAACTTGAAGAAAGGAGGAGTTTTTAATTAAATCATCATCTGAGAATGCCATTGATCCTTCATGAGCAACAATTTAGAGTGCAAAAAACAGCTTCGAATGGCCATAATCGTAAAAGATGTGTTTGTTTTCCCCAAAAATGAGCCCCTTGCCTGGCTATGTAAAAGAGATTATTCTGCTGAAACAATATGGGAGAGCTCTCTGCTTTTAAATGATCTAATTTCCATCTCCTTTAGCTGAGACAATTTAGCTCAGTAACATATGCATTTGTTTCCAAATAGAGATGTCTGTAGACAACGTTTTCTGTATAACTTTGTTTCCTGCCCCAAGAAGATGAAACCAGTGGATGATTCAGCAGGGCTTGTGTTTCCATGATATGATGAACTCGAGCAGCTTGGCTTAGGAATTGCTTTTCCTCAGCTCTAACTAGGGCACAAAATCCATTTTTAGTGATTCTTTTGGAAGCTCAGCCCTGGAGCCCCCTCTGTGTCTTGAAGGGGCAGCAGAGCAGAGGTGGGTGTCCTTGAAGAGGTCACCTGTTGTTTTCAGGAGCAACACCTGGTTTGGGGCAGTACCTCTCAAGGCTGCACAAGTGTTGCTCACACTCACTGATGATGAGGAGGAGGAAGAAAAGGAGGGATTTCTAAATCAGTAGCTGGTCCAGGCTGGGAGGAACTGGAGGTGAGGATGGACTGATCGTTGCCCAATCTGAAGTGGCCTCAGGTGGGGGTACCTGTGAGTTTTTTCCCTGGGTGAGAGATATGTGGCATCTCTGCAGAGCCTGGAAACTCACCCATGTTACAGGGAGAAAGCCTGAAGGGGTTTTGGGGGATTCTTTTTGCTTTTTATTGTGTGAAGTTGTTTTGAGGGGAGGGGGGTGTTAGTGCTTTTTTCCCTTTGTGGCAGTAGAATTGATAGTTTATTGAACTGGAGAACATTAACTGTTGTGTCTGGGGCTTGGAAGAATAGGAGTGGTTTGCCAGGAAATGTGATTGCAGCCTTCCGTGTGTGAAAAGCAGAAAGACTCAGCTCTGCTAGGGCTTTGTGTGACTAAAACCATTGTGGTGGTGATGTTCAGGTTGGCGCTGGAGTTGTGCTGCAGGTGGGGGTGGCTCAGGTGGACTGTGCTCTGCCTCCCACCCCCAAGTCCCCTTGGAGGCAGGCAGTGGGTTAAAGATCTTTTCTCTTCTTGATTAAATATCTGCAGCTGTATTGAAGCTGGTGAGACTGCTCACAGGAGAGAGATTAAGTATTCATGCAAGCATTTGCAAGGTGAGCCGTTCGACCTTGCTCTGCCTGATTTCCCCGCCCGGCTGTACAGCAGAGCGCTGAACATGACCCACCTGTGTCGGAAAGGAGGGATATTTGCAGTGTCTGTCTCTAGCCAGCTCAGGGTATCACATGTGGGTGCCTTTTGGGAGACAGAGGCTTCTTTTTCGTGCAACCTGCACTTGAATCAGGTGTCTGGGGCAGCCTGAAGGAGACATTCTGAATTGCCGTGTCTGTCCCCTTCTGCTGACCTAAACTCACAGCTCCTAAGCTTTGCCCAGGGAGCAGGTCCTGCTGTCAAGGGGCAGGCAGGGGTTACAAACCAAGTACCTGCTATTCCTTTCCTTGTCCAGTTGCTAAATAACTCCAGAAACGTTCCCTGCAGTACTCTTTGTGCTCGGGGCTTGAGCTGTGGGGCTGCCTCGAGGTACAGCCTTCACACCAAAATCAGCACGCCTGAAACATTGGTTTGAACAGCCCAAAAGCTTTACATTCAATATATGGGCTGAGCTGGATCCAAACACTGCCTTCCTTGCTGTTCATCCTCTGCTCAATTAAACCTGTGGACAGTTTTTCTAAAAAAGTCAGATGTGTCAATTATCACCTGGGAGAGGCGAGATAGCTGCTTAAGAGTAAATTTAAAAAACTCAAGATTTTTTGTAACAATAGGGCAACAAGTGAAACCTCATAGCCACCTGTAATAATGGTTATTTAATAAGAGTTGATAAAGAGGCATCATCTTGCCTCAGAATGGTTGCCCTGTAATGGGTGACACATCTAGGCCCGTGCTGGGTCTTTTGCAAGACATTTTGGCCAAGGAAAGCTCTGCAATGAGGCCAGGCTGGGGGATGTTGGAGAGGCGAGTTCTCAAAGTACAGATCATTCACTTAAAAGAAAATCACCCTCATCCTCCCCCAGGTACCCAGCCCTGCTCACATACAAATTGCAAAACATTGGTGTTTCTCTGTTTCCTGCTTTGTCACAGCACACAGCTCTTGCCTCTATACAAACACTAAATTTTAATTAATTTTTCACTCCTTTGATTTGCACCTGCCTGAAGTACCATCAAATTGTGCTTTTGACTGCCTTTTCCAAGGCTGATAAGGGGTGAAGAGCAGGATCCCCTGATGTTGGGCCCCATATAATGCTTGTAGGCAAGAAAATGTCTTCTCTGCAGACCATGGCCTGCACCTGAACTTAGAGAAAAAACAGAAGGAAAACAAAACAAGCTCTTTTTTCAAAATTTTTCTTTTCTATAAGGCTTCCATCAGAGCCTCTGCAGTTGCCAACCACTGAACATTCCCATGTGCTCTTTAATTTCTGTACATTTGTGAGGAGGAAAAACTGAGCCACTTACAAACTGATAAACAGAGGGGCCTCTTTGTACAGCTGATGCCCTCATTTTCTAGGTGAGACTAGCATTTAGAGAACAACTGTCTTTTTTCTTCCTTTGGAAAAAAAACCAGGGATGCCAATGTCTACATCCTAAAGTAACAAGAGCAGCTGGTCCTGGTTGGCTCTGAGATTTCAAAACATGCAAATACATGTTTAGCCTTAAAGAAACACAATACAATCCCTGAGATTTGGGGGTTTAAATAAGCGACTTGTGTGCTTATGAATCACTAACAACAGTGAAACAGGAAGAGTTTGTAAGGCCTGGCTGTATCTCCTCCATGAAATTGGCCTTGTTGAGGAAGCAGTTTGAACTAGAAACTTGGAGACAGTGGTTGTATGCAAGAACAGATCCCAAAGAGAGGTAAACAAAGCTAAGGAAGATCTGCTCTGTGAGTCTGATCCAGGAGACCTCTGGTTCTAATTCTTTTTTGAGTCCTTTAAATGCCAATCTCTTGAGCCCTGAAGAACATCTCTGCACTCTTTCCCTTGCAGAAGAATGAAAACCAGATGCTGAGGAGCTGCTGCTTCAATTGGTCTCTCCCTCCCTTGGGGGGAAAAAAGAAGATAATTGACTTCATTATCTTCCAGGGGCTGTAACTTGAATCTCCCGCAGCAGCAGAGCAACTCTGGGTATATATAAATACCTCCCCACTTGCCCACATTGACATTTGCTGCTCCAACATGCTGGCCCAGCTGTCCCTTGGTTTCTCCAGAGAAGCTCAGAAAGACCCCAATAGTCATTCAGCGGATGATGACACTTTCCAGTGCATGTGGTTTCTTTTTTTATCATCTCTGGATGAAACCCAAGCTACATCCTCAAATACACTATCAGCAAAACTCTTGGGCTTCTCCTCTTCCTTTCTGCTTCGGTGGAAAGGTTAAAGCAAGGGCCAGTTTTGCTTGTAACAGGTTTAAAAAGGAGCAGAACTCAAAGGAAGCCTCACCAGCACGCCTTGCTTTCCCACCCAGCAGGCATGAGCCGCGTGGCAAATTGTTTGTTAAATTGAATCTCGCGTTCTGTGCTCCAGCAGGAGCAAACAAGAGGTGCCACAATTACAGCTTCAATCCCTGATTACCTGCCTCAGCATGGCAGCAATAAGCATTCACAATTTGTCGCTGCATGGCCAATTCATCTTCAAACTGAAGTGGCATCTTAATTGCATCCACTAATAGTCAGCTTCAATCAAAAATCACTGGGAGTCACTCCAGCTAGACTGGCTGGGGCTCCCAGGTCCTGCTTTTTGCTGGTTAAGGGACTCAAATGAGATCATTGTGGTTTTATTTATGTGTACAATCAACAAAGGGGGGAGGAGGGGGGCAGTAGCAGCCACATAAACTCTGGGGCATCTTTATCACTTGGCATTAAGCTGGGGAGACAGGACAGCTGGGATTTATGGGTTGGTGCATGTGGCTCCTTTTTATGGCTTTTGCATGATTTAGGCAGAGCTGGGCTTGTGGATGGAAAAACTGATGTGAGGGAGGGTCTTGGGTTTTAATTTTTGCAGTTCCTGTGGATGACAATAGTCATAAATTTCAAGGTGTTTTTTGGTGAGGCTGCAGCTTTCAATTATTGGGGCAGAGATGCAGACGTCAGCAAGCAGAGCGAGAGCAAATCCTATCCCAAAGCAAATGTTTGGGTGTGAGAGTCTGCAAAAATTGCTTGATGAATTCTGAGTCTCTTCCCATTTTGTGGCAGACTGAAATTAAACCTCCAGGCTCTCGGGTTCAGCAACTGGTCACAGAACTGAACAATCTCCCCACAAGCCCTGAGGACTTTCCTCTCTGTGACTAGTTCTGGCTCTCAGGGTATAGCCACCCTCTCAGGGCACCTGGAGGTGAAACGCATGCACAGGGCTTGAGCTGGGGATGCACAAGGGTGGCATGGAAGCAGGATAGGGCCAGCAGAACCTATAAGGGTGAGATTTCCCTAACCTAGAGAGGGACCCGTGCCTGCTTTTCCACCCCATTAAATCACACTGTGGATCGATAGCAGACAAATTATTCTGGTTGCCAGTGGCTAGTTGGTGAGATTTTTCTTCATTACTGCTTCAGCTGAAGTGCTGCTGTGGAGGGGGAAGGATGCAACTAATTTAATTTCTCTCCTGGACGATACTTACCCAGATATGCAAACCCTGCTTACCAGGGCTTTTTGTTAAGCTCCTCCTATGAGAAGACTTCAGCTCCCCTTGCAAACTCCCAAGTACAGCTCAAAGGCTTCAGAATTACTGTAGCAATGAGGAGCTTTACACGGTAACTTGAAGAGAGCGTGTGCTGGAAGAGATGGGTCAGTGAGCTCAAAATGCTGTGTGGCACTGAGGGGGATAGGAGGAAATGGCAAGTGCTGGGGGACAAAGGAAGCCTCAGCAGGAGGTGGGCAAATCTCAGCTCCTAAGTCCTGCAGAAACCTCATGTCCGTTCATGTCACAAGTAAGGCTTGAGCACAGAGCCCCAGAACCCTCTCTTTTGCTGCTCTGCTGACCTCCAGGATCAGGAAAGGAAAATGTTTCTGTAGCTCCCTGAAGGGTCAGGAGAAGCTGCTTCACCCTACTGTGGGTGTGCAAACAGTGATGTGCACTGCCCAGCCTCTCCCCAGCTGGGGGTTCCTGCTGGTGTTCCTGCATGGTTGGGAAATCAAAAGCACTTCCACCAAATAAATAAATCTGCTCTGAGATTTCCTCCTTCCTCTGCCTGCCAGCATCTCAGAGGACAGGTGATGTTTAATAGCTCTGTTCTCTGCTGTTAACTTCACTGCTTCTTTTGTGTGGGTTTTTTCTTATGTGTGTGTGTGTCTGTGTGAATTCCATTTTCACTGTAACAAACTCCTTTCCTTGCTCCTTGTTGCCCCCTGCATCTCCACTTCCTTAGAACTGAGCACCTGTGTTCTCCCTCCCTGCTTTTTCTTCTTTTCCCTGTACTTCTGAATTACTTGACACAGCACCCAGCTCTCTGCCCTGTGTGACCTGTCCTGGCCATGGACTCAGCCCATTTTCTGTTAGATGCCTCATCCCTGGAAACACTCAAGGCCAGGCTGCACAGGGCTCTGTCCAACCCGATCTGGTGAAAGGTCTCCCTGATTTTTGGAAGGGGGTTGGACTGGAGGGCCTTTAAAGTCCCTTCCAATCCAAACCATTCTATGATTCTGTGGCTGCTGGGCCACATACCCTTGGCCCTGGGGGGTGTTTTATTTGCAATATCCACAGGTTTTCAGACTCGGGGCTAAGGTTCAACTGGTGCTTTTTCAAAGCCAGCTAGATGAAGGTGTGATGCTGCGCAAAAGGCAAAAGAATTCCATCGCCTTGCTGGCGTGCTTCTGATGCCAGACACACCAATAAACAGAAGAAATGCTGGATAAAGACCAGAGGAGTTTGCAATTAACACATTAAACAGATCCACTGACTGCAGGATCAAAAGCAGAGTAGGAAGCGCAAACCCCGTGCAATGTGACCGTGGCTTTGTGTCGGTGATTTGATTTATGCCAATGGTAAAAGGCCCACGGGAAGCTGATGCTGCCTCGTAGACTTCTTTTCCTTTCATGTAAACTACTTCCCACAGTCTGCCACCAAACAGATAATTTCCCTCTCCTTCTTGTCTCTTTATAACAGCATAATCTTCATGATCTGATTCCTGCCTTTACTGTGTACTCGCTCAATGCTAAACAAACTTCTGTACGTGTGCCAGGCAGTATTTTGTTGACAAAAAATCACTTTGTCACTAGAATTATGTGTATGCGCCTGATGAAATGCCTTCAACTGACAGAATCCTTTTAGTCACATAAATTTACTCAACTAAATGATATTAGAAGGATTAAACCAAGAATTTCATCAAACTCCTTCCTCTAAGGAAAGAATTTCATTGATCCTCTCTGAAGCTGGAGAGACCTGTGCAGTCAAATGTATTTATTCGATGAACAAGTCTGCTATGGCCTTAAAATTACTGCAGCAGAACAGAGAGATGCAGGGATGTATTAGATGAACAAACTGATGAGCTGGGATCAGGATTGAAGTTTCTCTGTGAGATGTAGCACTATGGGGAGCTTGGTTTTTGGATGTCGGGTCTCCATGATCATCTCCACAAGAAGTGAGGCTTCGGACTCTCATAGTAGAAAACCTGAGATTAGTAAAGAGTTAATTTTTTCAGATGTGGGAAGGAGAGTGCCAACAAGCAAAAAACAGAATAAGTAAATACTGCAAATGCATTGGTGTTTCCACCTTTTTTTTTTTGGAGTTTTTCTGCTTCATGATCAGCTCTGAATGTTTTCCTAGGGCATGCTTGGCTGCTGCTCTGTGAGTAGCAATGCTAAAGCAGGGAAATGCTCTGCTTGTCTCTTCTGCAGCACCTTTAACTTGTAACTCAGTGGTGGAAGGAATTGGGTATGTAGGAAGGAAAGAAAAAACCCTGTCATTCTTTGTACCCAGGGAGGTCACAGAGACTGAAAACACTGCTTGCTTTCCTCTATGGTGATGCCTAATGATATGCTGTCATCTCTTCTGCCATAGAAAGCCTTGATTTCCCCTCTTGGGTCCTTCTACAGCTGGATGATGGGTGAAAAGGGATCTCCAGGGGTTCATCTCTGCTGGGAGCCTGCATACAGCTATAATAATTAATAATAATTACTCAAATTATTATTTCTGGCTGTATTCCGATGAGGCTGTGAAAGCGTTTTGCACAGAGGGATAAGAACTGATCAGCCTGAGTCTGTCTTATACCAGTGTAAGGCAGTTTATTTGGAGCATTACTTTGATATTTTTTTTCCCCCCAGACTGCTGGGTTTGGAGAAATCAAGCCATATGGGTTATTTATGTCTTTTACTCCTTCTGTGGATGCAGAGCCACCTGCAAATTCATCTGGGCATTTACACCCTTTGTGGAAATTTTTGGCTTTTGACTCGCTGCTGTTACCTCTCATGAGTGTTCTTTTTGTAACTGTTTTTGTTTTGGAGTGAGATTCCACATGGATTCTTAATGTGGCTCTTCCCAGGGGCTCTGCTTCCATGCATGTGTTCCCTCCATGTCCTTCTGCCTGGGAAACATGCAGGGACTTCGCCCCACCTCTATTCTCCATGGTGACCAGGCAGGGGATGCACTTCCATGGGCAAGGGCTGGCAAGAAATTAACACTCCATTAGTTATCTGCTCCTTCTCTGACCTGCAAGTCAGTATTTTTATACTTAAGCCTTAAAAATGCCACAAGGTATGTATGTGAAGTCAAAAACCCACCGATTTTAAGTCTGCTATTGAATAAACACAAGTGTGTATATGGCGTTGGAGCTGGTACCGCTTTCTGTTTCTTCGCTTTGCCAACTGATTCATCTCTAAAATAAACAACCAGCGTTGAAATTAAAGCACATTAATATAGCTGATTTGTAAATAAAAAGGAGAGTTAGCCAGACAGAGCAGAAACATAAATAGAGACCAAATGTTATAATATAATGAGAGACGATGCTCCTGTTTAGAAAAAGACTTTCCTTCCCCTGCATGCTGGTGGTAATGGAGCAGGAGGCACATGGGCTGCTGGTATACCAGAAATGCCATTGCCTAGTACTGCAAACGTGGAGATAAATCTGTTATTTGAATGTTCATCAATTATAAAAAGCACTTTCGAAGGTCCACAGCAATTATCCACTCGAGGGGTTTTCCTGGAAACTCTTCTCCGAAAAGTTTATTTTGGTGAATTGCATTGCAAATATCCCGTCAAGCCCGGGGGAAGAGAGGGAGAAAGAAACCTAAACCTCCACTGCTTCCTCCTGCAAATTACCCAAGTGTGTGGAGGTGGTTTGGGAGTTTAATAACTCGCAGTAAAGAAACAGAGGTGTTATGGTCACAGCCAGGTAATTTGGGGGATGTGGCTGAGCGCTGCTGCTCCCGGGTAAGGCCATCTCGTGGATGGATATTAAGACAGAGATTATTCCGTGGAATGCACTCAAGCTGCACGGGGGAAGAATTAATTGACACCTAGATGTATTGGGGGTAGGGACGGTGACAACATATGATAAATGAAACACACAGCAGTGAGAGCAGATGTATGCTGGAAGGACAGCATGATAAATGTGCATCTTGATGCTTACAGTGCCGGAGAAAACGCTCCCGATCTGATACCCGCTTCAGTAGCTGCAGTCATGTTTGAGTTGATTGATTTAATTAGCTCTCATTAATGGCATTGAAGATAGTTCAACAACAAGCAACGGAGAGTCGTGCTGAAGTGTTGCATGTTAATTGCTCGATGATTTGTGTTATGGGACGGCTCTTTTGCATAAGTACAAATTAGACGGTGAGTTGTTTGGAAACACTGATGCCTATCTTTGCTGGGGGCAGGGTCTGTGCTGCATTGAGCACCTTCCCCATCCCAGCACTGGCTCTGTGTGTTCCAGGGAGGTTTATAGCCTCCAACAAGGCTCTGGCCACAGCTTGCAGAGCTCCTTCCCCAGTAACCTCCCTCCCTGCTCGCATGAATAGAATGAACCTTAAAAATCAATATTCTCATTAAAGCTTATAAATTATTCTTTTGATCTACATTGACTCTGAGGAGGGAGCAAGCTGGCCCAGAGAAAATTAAAATAGCCCCTAAGGCTATATCTACTCAAATTTATTTATTTTTTTTAACCATTCTCATAATAGCATTTTCAAATTCAATTTGGTGCTCTTAAATCAACTGCAAAATGACAACATTTGGTCAAACAAGCACATTTCTGTCCAATATTTATTATTTCAGGTAAGAAGTAGCTAAGCTTGATATTTCTTGTTTTACGTGGCAGTTACCCGTCCCTGCCCTGGACTTCACTGCTCTTTGTAGTTCTCCATGCCTGACCTGGCATTTTCCATACCCAAAATCCACCTGGGGCTGAGCTCTTTGGACATGACTTCGCTTTTTGGAGAGCTCTTTGGAGATGGCAGACAGACGCATCTCCAAAGAGCAAGATAAGGAGGAGAGAGTACCCTCTGTCTTTGTAGTAAAATGATTGTCAGAGTCATTTACTCTACTCCTGCATGGGTGAGGAAGGGAAGCAGGCTGAGGATGAAAACATGGAATGGCCCAGTACCAGAATGGCTGGACATGGAGAGAGCAGGAGCTGTGTGGTATTTCCTAATCCTGCTGCACCTGGGGAGGTGAGGGGGGAAAGCTGGTGCAGAGCACGGAGGTGGTGGCATGTCCTTACTGGAGTGTGATAAAATGACAGACTACTGCTTTTGAGTAGGTTAAACCCATCTGGGCCAGTCATAATTCTGGTGTTGCATTTGTTTTGTAGATTTTGCTTTGGTAACCTTAGGACTGTTTAAAGGGCTATTGTTTGTGGGTGGTGTTATTTGCTGATAAAAGAAACCACAACAGGACATCCACCCCAGCAGGGCAATTCCCAAGCAAGGTGTACGTCACCAGAGGGCTGCTCCTTGGAGCAAGAAATCATGGAGGTGGTGTGTTTGTCCTTTAAAAGAGGAGTAGAGCTTTATTCTGGTCTTCAGAATGGTTTAAAAGAATGGGAATTAAGAAACCTGTCTTGTCTTTGCCATTTCTATGTGAAAACCAACTTAATGGGTCTGTGCATGTGACTACACCTCCATTCTTTCTTCAGGAGCCATAATGCTTGATAGCACCACAGGGAGAGCTAATTTGACAAGTGAAAGCTTGCCTTTGACTCCAGTTCTGCCAGCCACAGAGTGCAAAACCTCTGGCTGAGGTTTTGAGTCCCTTGATCTGCCTTGCTGTGAGCCAGAGAAGAGCAGAAAGATGTGCCTGCCTGTGCCAGCACTCCCTGACTGCAGAGGCACTGTGAGATGGTCCTTTCTCAAAGGGCCAGAAAGAACTCAAAAACGCTTTTCGTGGATAGGGATTCAATCCCACCTGTGAGCACACAGGCAGAAATACATATCCTGGCTGGACTCCTCTGGATGAAGCCCAGAAATGTCATTTGCTGAATTTCAGTGCTGAGACACTGAAAGAGGATATCCATTTTGGAAGCAGTTAAAGATATCATCCTCCACAACTGTGGTTTCAAGCAGTCCAGCCTTGGGGTGTTTGCTTGGGACCTGTTTGCAGGCTGAGTTCAGTGTTCCTTGCCCACACTGGATGTGCTGGGTGCTGTCTTTGCCTGCACTGGGTGTGCCCTCTGAGGGACAGTAATAAATCACAAGCAGCTTCTCACCTCCAGCCACAGGGCAGCACCATGTGCATGGGCAGGGGAATGGTTTATGTGGAAGAATTAACAGTACAGCTGTCCTGGCTCATGAGGGCCACTTTAGAAATTAAAGGCAGTGTTTAGGAGCTGGCTCAGCTGTCTCCTGGCAAAGCTGTTCCCAGTGAACAGTGTGTGCTGCTGGATGACTGTAGGCAAAATGCAAGCTGCGCTTCCCAAAATAACTGTTTTTTCCCACCTTTGTTCTTCTTTTCCACCTTTCTTCCTGATGCTGTGCTCAGAAGTGGTGGGAGAAGCAAGGCATGTGTACTGATGTGTGCTCTCCATGTTCTTGGCTGGCCGGGCTTTCTGGACTGGAGGGTTCATCATGTTCAAGTCTGACCTGGTTTGTGTTTTCACTTCCTGCATTTACCACAGGAAGCTGTTAGAATTGTAAAAAAGCTTTTTTTACACTGTGAGAAAGTGTCTTGTGTGGTCACCTTGAACAAGTTGTTAGGGCTAAGCCAGGAATTTTGGGCCTCAGTGAGAGAGCTGACACAGGCTGATGAGGGGCATTTGGGGTTATACTTCCCCAGACCCAAAGGGAAAGTGCTTCCACCTCTGCATAGGGTTTGGGAGGAGCACTGGCTGCTGCTCCCATGGGGCTCAGAGAATGTAGCAATTCCACAGGTAAGAAGAGACACAAACCAGCATTTGTCTTGGTGGCAGAGAGGAATCAGGTTCTGCATTTATGGATGCAGTGTGGAGCAGTATCATCTGTAAGTTATACCCTGTGATTAGACAGGTCACAGAACTCATTTAACCTGTAGCTCTGGCAATGTGATTGCATTAAAAGAGGGCCGAGAAAAGAGGTTTTCTCCTTGAAGAAATTCATAGATGTTGACCTTCTCTTTTGCCCTGGAGGAAGGCAAAGAAAGATGAAGAGGTTTTACAAAGGCAAAACTCACAGTGTTTTCAATTTATTGTAGCTCTTTTACTCCATCAGGTTGTTTTGATGTTAAGATTAAAGTGACTCCAATAAAATACATTCCACGATTATTTCCCAGAGGTTATTTCTGTTGAGTGCAATTTTCCAGAGGGGAAGCCCATGTGACTGGGAAGGTTCCCAGTAGATCTAGAGACCAGCAGGTTGTCTGTGCTGGGAAGGACAGTGAAGGCCCAGCACTGTCCTGCAGTTTGTCAATACCCGTGGCTGCATTTACAGCCATGCTCAGCAGCATTCCTACATAGCCATGAACTGGGATCAGCTCAGGTTTGGGATAGGGAATACTACTGATCAGCAGGAACAAGAAATCTCTCCCCTTTGAAATAGCAAAAGACTAAATGCTTGGTATTGTTAGGAGATTTTTGTATGTTTTTCCTCAAGTGACCTTTTTTTTTTTTGTGCAAAACAGCAGGATTCCTGCACAAAATCCACACTGAAACACAGAACTTTCTGAGTAACACAGCTGAATTTCCTGAGGTGTAACCCTTTCTCAAACAATTATTTTTTAAAGTACAGTCCCTTGGTTTATAGATTTGATGAGCAGATAACATAGTGCAGAAGGCTGCTTAATAGCCTGTGCCCTTTCTGTGAATACTGTGCTTTTCCTGAAATTGTCTCCAGCCCTGTAGAAATTCTATGGAGAACTTGTTTTAATAATAACTAGTCTAAAGAAACAAATTTCATTATCTAAGAACAAAAGGGACCCTGGCTTTTAAAATATACAACCTGCCCACGTGACACACAGACACCCTCTTTGAGCAGGAAGGGTACGAATCCTGTCTCTCCTGACTTGAAGGTGTGTGAGAAAGGCCTTGGCCTTTAATCCTGTTCAAATACTTGTATTAAAACCTTTGAAGTTCCCAACTCGGCAAAATTCTTTGTTGCTGTTGTGGAGGGAAGTGTTGCTCATCACTTTGTCAGCTCTATCTTGGGAGTTGCTGGCAGCTTTCATTAAACTAGGATTTGGAATAAGCAAGTTGCAGTGGTCCAACCATAAATATCAAATAGAGCTTGTTTGAAAACTGACGTCGTATTTTTGGGCAGGATAGCTGAAATAAATTTATTTCTGAAAGGAGTATTTGTAATTTGATAGGAATTCAGTGTACAAACTAGCCTGGGTGTAAGTAAATAAGTAAATTCTACAGATGAAACCTTAAATACTGTTTGAGTAAAAATCCTTGATTTCTATTATGATGCAGGAAAAGCTCAGGGGATCAAAGGTGTATATGTCTGTCTTGACCTGCTTTCTATTGTGAATAGGAAGGTTGTATCTGCAACCTGATCCTCCAAAAGATGTCCAACCTTTCCCTCCCCTTGGAGAAAGAAGGTAACTGGCCTTGTGAGTGAGGGTGACTTCTCCCAGGGTGTCACACTCAGTGCTGAGGCTCCACAGTCTGCTTTTCTCCTCTTCTTTTATGGGATGATGAAAACACAAGATCTAAACTTTCAGTAAAATAGCTCCTAATTTGATATGTGTGGATCTGGCAACAGTGAGAACTTTGCCCTGTAGGTTTGGCTGGATATTTTTCTTTTTCCCTAACACTTTTATTTGGACTTGTGTATTTGGTCTTGGGTCTACCTCAAGTTTCTAAATTTAAGTGAGAATGGTGATGTGCTTTTACCCTTTCCCATGTGAATTGGTTCCTAACAGCTTTACAGGGTTAATAATAGCCAAGCATGGAGGCATGTGCTCAGAGCAGCACAGAGGGAGGCCAACTGAAGTGGGGAGAAAAGCTAAGACCTGCAATTGTACAAAATAGGGTCTCCCTTTACATTGGACCCAATCTTCCTTTTCTTCTTCAGGCAAAGCTTTTCACTTGCTGCAGACACAAATCTCGGCTCATTCTTATTGCTGTGCTCCCAATTTTATTGTTGTGGTAGCACTGATGGAATTGCTCAGTGGTAGGGCACGTGGCTTCCCACCAGTCTCTCTGTCCCAGCCATCAAACACACTTTTCCCTTCCTCCTGCTGAGCCTTGAGCCACTTTCAAAGGGTCTAAAAGGAATTCATGTGGTGCTGAGCTTTAGCAGCACCAGCGCTGCTGTATTCACCTGGTCTTTCCCTTGAGAAAGTGAGAGCTGTTCACGATTGCAGAGCAAGGGCAATTAATTTTCATCAGTCATTCCTAGTTTTAGCCTTTACCTCAGATTTTAGGAACAACCACAGCTTCCCAGCAAGTCTGCTGTCTGTAGCACATTGTGTGATGCCCTCGTGTCCACACAGCTTCGAGCAACTGAACCTGCCTTGGTTCATCAGTTTTGCTCCAGAGGATGTCTCAAGCTTTTACTGTGGCTCATTAATAGGTTCAGGGAATAAGGTATTGCATCAAACTTTTTTAATATCTCCTGCTTTTTACTAAGCCTTATTGCAGTGCCTTTTGTACACAGATCAGAGCTGCTTGCCCTGGTTCAGTCTGGCCAGAGAAGTGCTCCATCAATGAGAAAAGTGGTCGGTGTCAGGGATGTGGACAGGTAAAGGCATCACACTGTCATCAGATTTTTGACTAAGGAAAGACTCTTGCTAGGAGAGCTCTCTGAAAGCACTTAGGCTCTCACTGCCCACTGTCAAGAAGCCAGGTTCTGGATTAAACAGATGACTAAAAGCTGACTGAAAATCACCCCAGGGCTGGGCTGTGGTGGGGGTGTTCATAAGCCTTTTCTAGATGCAGAGGTGTTTCAGCAAGTGAAAAGGGAAATGGTGTCTGCTCTTGCCATCACAGTGACCTCTTTCCAAGCATGGCAAAGCTCAGAGACTGTTGCAATTAATGAATTGTTAGCTTATTATTACTCTGGTTATGTAAATGTCAGTGCATCTACCCTCTCTGGTGTTTTCAATTTAGAGAAGAGATTATTTTCAGTAAAAAACCTCTTTAGGGAGGAAGTCTTTTATTTGGGTATTTGAGGGGCATGTAGAGGAGGGTTGGGGTTTCTCCCTAAGCAAATGTATGCTTAGATCTGTTTCAAGAGAGGCAAATGGGAATGTTTCACTTTGGTCAGCACTCGGAGGAATGTCTGGCCTTTCTAAAGGTAACCTGGCTTTGTACAGCAGGTCACAGGTTCATGTTTACAGGTCATGAGTGGTGGGAAGGAGAGAAAGCAAAGCAACTCAATGCCAGGGCATGCAGAGGGAGCCCAAGCATTTTGCACACCCTCAAAATCTTGGTTGTTGGCATCATGGGAACACAGAGCTTTGGCTCTGCTCATTTGTGCAGGCAGAGGCAAGAAACATGTGAATCCTGCATGCTTCAGTGGCCAACATAACTGAAATCTCTGATAAAATCTAAAGTAATGGAGAGTCCTTCCTGTGCCATCCTGAGCAAGCTGTTCTCATTTGATTCAAGATGACTGTGAAGAGTGGATCTGTCACAAGTTCAGGGTGAGGTCCCTGTATCCTCGATCCTATAAGTTGTAACTCTCTGATATTGTAAGGCCAAAAAATGGTTTCTGAAAATGGAAGGAGATTTTAATAATTGATGTATGTATATATATATGTGTGTGTGTATATATATGTGTGTGAGTACATTTTTAAGAAAATGTTGATAATTGTTGTCACAGAACATAAAAAAATTTTCCAACAAGAGGCATAAAATATCTGCCTGGCTTTGCTCATAATTAAGGAGCCCAATGCTGTTAATTGGCCAGATAAGTGGAAGGCCCTGATTCAACAGTGCACTGGTAAATCTCAATGTGTGAGATGTTCCCAGGAAGCCACTAAGAAGATGTCCACTTGGCTGCAGAAGATTCTACAGAAATGCTTTCCTGGAAAGAGGCCATCAGGACTCAGGTGTAGGGACCGGCAGAAGCAAAGCTCTAACAGAGTAGTAAAGTTGCTTTGGGTAATGTTCTTACTGAAAGGAATTGTAATTTCATGAAGGAAAGGGGCTCTGCATGTTTCTCAGCAGAGACACAGGCCCAGTGTAATGGTGCGGATTTTCTGTAATTTTTTTTTTTTTAAACTTGCTAAATGTCTTAGTCTTGTAGGATAAAACTATCTTGCTTAGCAAATCGCCAGTGGGTTCTGTGAGAAAGGTAAGAATTAAGCTTATTTCAGGTTATTTACTTGAACAACAGAAATTTGTATTCTCTTATTTGATCAGTTGTCTTGAGAGAGGCTGTGAGCAGTGTTCAAGGCTCTAAGGGGAGATGTCTCAGTTTATTGGTCCCATTTGAAAAATTACATCCCTCCATCTCATCCAAAAAAGAGCTGTGATTCTCCTCCTCCTCCCACTCATCACTTACAATACAGCAGCTTTGTGCAGCTTGTAATCACAGTGCCAGAGCAATAATCCTTCTTCCAGACCTGCAAGGGGGCTGCAGCTCCCCAGAAACACAAGGGGACTGCAGGCAGAATCTTTCCACCTTCTCACCAACGTCCAAAGGGCCCTCTGGGACCCGGGGCTCTCAGCCCATCCTCAGAAATAAAGGGACTTCTGAGGGTATTTTTTTTTTAACCCTGAAGGCTGGAAGAAATGGCAGCTAGTTACCCCATGGGGGCAGTGGAGAAAGCCGAGGAATAGAGACAGGAGTATGTGTCACTAAATTAATGTACCTGCTCTGCTGTGGGACAGCCACATCAGCGTCACTGCTGTCACCTGGCACCGCCACGGGCATTGAGTGAGAACAAGTCTGTCACACTTCATTTACCAGGCTTTGATGATGGATTTGGTGAAATCATTGTCTGGGATGATGGACTTTCCTCGTGTAGAAATGTCACGGGAGCGCTTGATGGGTCTGATGGCATCAGCGTGGTGGTGCAAAAGCAGCTGTAATGTATGGAGGGGAAGCAGAGCTGAGCAGGAATCCCAGCTGTGGAAAGGGAAGGCTGTGGAAAGTCTGCAAGCTGCTGCAGCAGCTTGGCCCACTGGATGGGTGTTCCCTGTGGGAATAAACTCTAATTACCAAAGGTCTGGTTCAATACATGCACAGGGGAGCCCTGAGCCCTAGTAGTGCATCTTGTGGAGGCTTCATATTAATATCCTAACTCATGGATCACTCTCTGCTTCCAGGAAGGAAGCACAGGCTCTAAAATAGATATCCAGAGGAGATGTAAAAATAATGTGAGCTGTTGGTGTTCAGGAGAGAACCTTACAGATAGGTCCTGCAAAATCACAAGGTGTGTAAAGAGTGATGGAGAAGCTGCAGGCCACCTTTATTATTCCTTCTGTGGAGATTTTCCATGGGTGGATTGCTGTGAGAAGTTCCATGCTTACTAAAATGACAGGGTTTCCTAATCTGAAGTCAAAATTGAGCTAGTCTGCAGCCCCTGGAAAC
This sequence comes from Cyanoderma ruficeps, assembly GCA_008694505.1. Classification (NCBI taxonomy): domain Eukaryota; kingdom Metazoa; phylum Chordata; class Aves; order Passeriformes; family Timaliidae; genus Cyanoderma; species Cyanoderma ruficeps. Next base: position 4,276,247 of record VZDJ01000052.1, read on the forward strand.
AGAGAGTGGTTCACTGGGGCTGGGCTGAATGACTGGATTTTGATGCATTTGGATTCCTGGCTTCCCTGGAAATTGATGTCAAATGTACCCTTTGGCATCTGAAATGCTTTTAAAATCTGGCCCTAAATGTATTTATGCTGCAGGAAGTGTGAGAGTTGCAATCAAAATGTGGAATTTATGATAAAATCTGACCTGTGGCAAAGCCTTAATGCTGCTCACCCAGAAATTAACAGTGGATGCAACACTCTCCCACTGCAGAGAGAACTGGGAAAAAATACATATTAAGGGAATTTCTTTTTTCTTCCTGAATTAATTAGCAAAGTATCCCAATCTCCATAGAAGGTCTTTCTGGACTGTGTCGCCAGTAGAATTATCTGGGCTCAAATAACCAGCGATCTCTGTGTGAAGAAGCAGCATTTTGTTGGTGTCCCCTCACGGTGGGGCACAGTTCCACCTGTCCGTGGACTCACCTTCCTGTCTTCTCACCATCTGACCATCACCCACAGCACCAAGAAAGCCAAGGCAAGATTTGCATCATGGCCCACGCTGGCACAGGCAGAGAGGGCTGGCTCAGCAATGCCCTGGGTTTTGTCCTGTTAAACCTTCCAGCAGCTCCCTGCTTTGGATGTCCCTTCTCACCCTTCTTGCCCTCCCAGCAGAGCCATAGTGGCCTCTGGAGGAGCCTCCCTGTGAGCACTGTTTATGTCTCCAGCCTCTCTCCATCAAGCACTAGGACTCACTTTTTCACCTGATTTCTGGAGCAGAGCCAGCTAAAGCAGGGCTATTATAACTAATTAGATAAATATATATGTATTTCGTAATCAGGCAGTTAATTATGGCTTAGGGAGCAGATGGCAGTCCCTGGCACTTACTCATCTATTCATAGCTGGCTTAAAGTGAAGTGTATATATATTGCAGCTAATTATGACTCAATATAAAATATGTAAGTAGTTGTGAACTCAGCCCTTGTCTCACTGCATGTTGTTTGTCTGAAGAGCTCGAGTTGTTTCGGGAGGCCTTTAGGAAGGGCCCCTGTGGTAACACTTCTCCCCTCTCCATGGTTTGGATGACTGTGCCTCTGACTTGTTACTAGAGCTCTTTCATATCAGTGCTCAGGCTCTCTCTTAATTTTTCAACTCCTCTTTTCTTTTTTTTTTCTTTGAAAGGTTATGAAATGTTTAACTCGGTGTTCTTAAAATCCAGATGGGTGATACTGAAATAATGAGAGTCCTACTTCTGCTGGAAAAATATGGAGACGGGGACTCATCAAAACATCAAAGAAACATTTGGTTTCATAACTGTGTCATCTGTAAAATTATTTTGCTAACACCTGTGAAACGTTATATCATCTTTTCACACAAGAAACTCCCCCGAGCTGGAGTTTCTGTTGGGGAAAAAAAATATTTGCAGAAATATAGATTAGGAAAAGCTTTGAAACAAATTTGGAAAATGAGGAGGCTGAGTTTTGGCTTCCAACAAGAGTGCACCCTCCATATGCTTCTTTGGGTCTTTTCCTCAGCAGGAGAGGGACACTCTGAGCCTGGAGCATTTGTGCTCTCTTCACTCGTCAGACTAGAAGACTTTCAGGTCTAATTTAATTTGAGAGTGTGCTGATTTCACAAAGGGAGACAGGAATTAAATGTCAGAGGAATATCAGCCTATGTGCCTGGTGAGCTATTGGTGTTTTTTTTTTCCTTAGCAATTCCAAGGCATTTCATTTCTGCATGAATTACACTTTCAGAAGGGCAGAAGGAAACCCAGCATTGCATACTGAGGAATGTTGTGGCTTCTAACTTAGGTCACAGAACATGAAAAGACTAAATCCATAGGTGCTTACCGGACCAAAACTTTGGCCATAGCATTAAGCTGCTTTTAAAGGAAGAATCAGAATCACAGAATCAGCTAGGTTGAAAGAGTCCTTGGAGATCATAAAGTCCAAACTAAGAAGCTAAATAGGAGGCCAGTGTTGTCTTCATTGTGATTAGGTTATGATATGACCTAAAATGAAGTGGGATAAATATCTTGTGGTTTTTTTTAACTGAGTTCAATATATATGTCCACCTACAGATGTTGCAGGGGAAATCCCTTAAGCCTTGTAGATCCTGGCACTGAAGGGCTAAAAGGATCCATCACAGAAATGGTCCCTGAAGTCCATACTGTTGTTCTGCTGAAACTGTTCAATCTACATATTCCCAGGTCAATGTATTTCTGCCTCCTGTTGCTCACTGTAGTTATCAAATGCTTTATTTATCTGAAAAGCATCAGAAACTTCATGACAGCTTACATGAAATTCTGTGAAAGGCAGGCAATGGCTCTTTCTTTTCTATTTTTATATTGTGACTGAATAAGCAGAATTTCTAGGAACATGTAGTCCTTGTACATACAGTCGATTAGGTCCATGTGGATGTATTCATGTGCCTGATGACAGCCTGTCATGTAGATCAGAACAAAAATGGTGTTTTGTCCCATATGTGGTAAATGCTGAAATCTAAAGTGAAACGTGATTTAGAACAGCAAGTTGTGTTTGGTTTGGGGCTTTATCCCCCAAAGAGCAGTAGTTATTACATTTTAAATAAAGAACAAAACAAACCATTTTAAAATTCAGGCTTTGAAATTAAGCATTTCTTTTGGGTGCTCTTGATAGAAAAATAAAAATAATCAAAAATAACAAAAATAATCACGGTGTTTCCTTAATAGCTTGGTATTTTCTGGTGAACCCATTAGATCTGACAGCAAAACTATGTTACAGGAAATGTTCATTGTTTCCAGTAAGATGATAAAAATAGGAGGGCCCTGGTGTCTTGCAAGAGCTCCTTGTACTTCAGGAGCATCTCATGCTGAGCAAAATAAGAAAGCGACTCCTGAAGAAGTCCACTATGGGTTGTGGACCCATCAAATTATAAACTATCAGATTATAAAAACATAAGTAAAGGAAGTCAGCATTGTCTTAACTGGGCAAAGGCTGCAAAACTAAAAGCATCTTCCTTTGGCCTTGCTGTTGCCAGAATTTTGGGAAGACAGATCTTCACAGCCCCCAGAGACCCTGTGTATGGGTATCCTCTGCTAACTCAAGCTTCTCCCCACTCCTGCTGCTTCCAGAGCTCTGCCAGGAGGGTGCTGCTCTCTTTCATTTTGCACAGCTTTGTCCTTTGTAACCTTCTCGGAAGCGCAGAGAAAATCAATTGAATTATACTTGTTTTGGGGGGATTGGAGAATAATGGAAGCAGCTCTCATGGATGTGGCACACTGCATCCATTCATCCCCGAGGCACGATGAATGGAGGTGAGAATTGATTCTGACTGCACCACCTCGGGAGCCAGGACTTCAGCAGGAACCTCACGAAACAAGACAAATGGCGTTCTGCATTGTATAGAATTATATCCTTTGTTCTTTAAACAGCACCCAGGCAACTTACATGATTAGAGAACTCCTTGGGAATCATGGTAGTTTCTGATGCTCCTGGAGTGCTTCAGGGAAACTGTAGTCTGATGCACACAGCTAAATTTGCCTGCTGGGGAGGTTTAGAAATGATTCCAACAAGGTCGGCCTTCTTAATTTGTTAACTGTTTTGCATAATGTTTCTGTCTTTGTGAGTTACCTTTGTTTCTAATTGGTTTTCTTCTCATTAAATCATAATTTAATTTTCATTTGCCTGTACCAGAACAGTTTTGCCATCACATACAAAAGCAAATCTGACACAAGCATCACTGTGTAACCACACAGTTGTGCTGAAGGCTAGGAGGCAATTCATCTGTGCAATGATGCTCTGAATCCTCCTGCAATGATCAGTGCCTTCCTAACTTTGTGACTGACTGCTGTGTGTATATTGTAAGTATTAGGCTAATTTGGCTGAAGTTTTTGGCTACTTTCCATCAATCATTTCATAATCTATAACCTTTCTCTTTTTTCTCAGGGTTTTATAAACATCACATGGGAACATAAATATATATTGAATCGAGTTTTATATTGAATGAACACCCCATTTACAAGCATTCATTGTTCTCATTTTATTGAAGAGATTAAAAAACATCTAGGTTAAAATATCCAGGATTCCCCAAACTATATCATACCAGAGAATGGGGAGAAAACCCAATGCAGGAAAGTATTAAAGGCTCCTGGCATGGTACAGGGCTTATTGGGAAGCACATGTCATTTTCTATTAAATTGTTTCATGAAAGAATGACAAACAAAAACTTACTTTAAAAGTAAAGAGTTATTCATCCATCAATTTATTCATTCACAAATTGTTGAGGTGCAACTTTTAGGTCCTTGAAATCACACTTAGAGCATACCGAGTAAGCGGTGAAGTCTTTTATAACCACAGGTGATCAGAGTTTAGTGAAAGAGTTTACCCACAATGTGTGCATTCTTTATAAGTTAAAAAAATATTTTGAGGCAATGGAAAGAAAGAGGAGCTAAGGCCTCAAGGTTCTGCGAGCACTTCCAGCTCCTAGAAACACATGCACATCTTAGAAAAACACAGCCTTTCCCCCCTCCAGCTAAAACTTAATCCTGCCAATCTAGCACTGCACCTCATCATTTGTTCATTCAGAACTGGAAGCTAATTGCTATCACAGTACAAATACTAATAAAATTATTCCACTGTAATAATCATGTTATAAACTCCGGGAGAAGGAAGCACTTGGGAAGGAAGGCCAATGTATGACCTCACACTAATCAAAATTGCTGTTGAATTTGGTGTACCTGTGGCATTCTTAATAATAAATGCAAGCGATGGATCCTGCTCTGGCAGGTAATTACACTTGACCACACTGAATTGATTTGCTTTGTGCTCACTCGAGCTGAACAGACATACAAGTAAGTTTATGGCACCTGTCACTCATCCTTGAATAAATGACCTTTTCAGAGATACAGAATTAATTTTCTGAAATGCTTCTGATATGGAAGGAAGCTAGCCTATTCACATTAGCCTAGGAAATGCAGGATTTCTCCCCTCGGTCGGAAGGCTCAAGGAATGCATAAATAATATTTAATATATACTATATACTGAATCTTTGAAAATGTGAATGAATCTTGGAGAAAGCCTGTCCTCATAATTGTGATTTGTGAGATACTTTTATTTGTTCTTATCTTTGATATTGAATTGCTCAGTACTTGAACGCTTGCCTCAAGGCTCCTTGATTTGTATCAGCTCACAAAAATTTAAAAACGCAGACTTGTCGCTATGATGTGTCTAAACATCCCTTTTATCACCCTCAGCCTCTGGCTGGGAAGGCAATGCTCCCTTTAGTGGCAATCTCCTCTGTTCATTTTCCGCCCAAATGCAGGCAGAGTTTGCTCCTGGTTTAAAGATGGCCCTTGCTAGAGTCAATCATTTGCCAATCATTTCAGGTAGCTTAAATGTAATTTCTATGCTCCTTGTTTAGTGAATGCTTTTAAAAGTTACCCTGTAAGGTTCCAGGGAGTTAGCTGCTCTAGAGGATGTCTGTCTATCCTCGCTCTGCGCACGGTAGATGCTTTGTGCCGTAACATGCCACTAATAACAAAATCAGTATTTAAAGTGCCATCCTGTTACGGTCTTCAAATTCACTCTGTTTAGATCCAAATTTTTTAATCTTCTCTGGAGCTAAGAGCAGAGGAAGAAACCTTAGCAATTCCGTGAATGGATTTATATCTTGACGGATGTGACTTACAAGACAGCATATCTTGCCTCTTAGGGTTAGTGCTGAAGAAATGTATACACAGTCTTTGGGACTGAAGTGACAAAGGCAGCAAGGACAGACTGTCACGAAGCCTGGTCCCATCTTCTCAATGTGTTAGCAGACAGGGAAGGAGACAGTCCCTTTGGACTCTGGAACTGTAGGAGAAGGGAATACAGGTGACCTGCCCCCTGATAAGTAACAACTGTGTTAATTACCCAATACATCATTACCCCTGATGAGTCACAGCTGTATCCAATAAAGATAAGTGATTAAGGGTAGTGGGTTAAGCTGGTGAGGGGGAATCATGAAGGAGGAGGAACCTCAAGGAGGTGGGAATCATGAAGAAGAATCCTGAGGAGAGAATCCCTGCTGTGAGGTCAGTGTGGGTGTGCAGTCAGAGCCTGTTGTTGGAACCTGCAGTCACAGTCTGGCTGGGTAAAAGCTGCACTCAGAGGCTGCAAACCCATCCCTGCAGTCAGAGTTGAGCAGGAAACAACCAGCAGTCAGAGGCTGCCAGGAAACCTCCAGCAGGAGCTGCTGCAGGCAGAGTCAGGGAATGGTTGGGGTCAGGATGGCTGAGCTGTAAAGAGGAATAAACCAGGGCCCTTTTCATGCTGGGATGAACAAGAATTCTGTGTCTCAGCTCGTTTCTGCCCTCTAACAAGAGGGCTGCTGCAACATGTAACAATGCAGCTTTCTGCTGCAGTGTGGTTTGCTTTCTGGACAGAAGAAATCAATAGACAGTGAGGAAGGAGAGTGGAAAATATTTGGGTACCTTTAGTAGGCAACAGTTCATTCAGCTTGTTTCATCATGGCAATCTAAAGAAAGAGTGTAAATGCTTCTAATTCTTTGATTTTGGTGCTAGAGCTCTCTGGATAGGGGATCATAGTGTCATTGCAAGGAGTGTAGTATTGATTTATTGCCTTCCTGTTTTCCTTCTTCCTTCTTCTCACTCCACTGTTATGGTCCATATGGAGTGAGGAAACTCTATGGGCTGATGGAGTAATACTCTGGCACAGCAAGGATTGCTATGATATCTCCTCCATTGCAATAAAAAAAAAAAATTGATGAAAAGAATAGTTAATGCTGGAATATGTTTCTCTGGGGAAAGGTAGACCAGGGTGTGGGACACAAAGCTTGGAAAACTGTGAGCAACAGGCACATCATCTGCTTTGCAGCATAGCTGTTCTGGGAGAGTGTCACTATTCTGCCAAAATCCATCCTGTCCTGACCTGGCTGTGTGAATTGAGCTGTGTGGCAAAGCTCCTCTCTAACTCCAGGGAAGGTGTTAAAAGCTTCGCTAGCAAAGGGCAGTGCTGCCAGGTGCCCATCCATCACTTGCTTGTTCCTGTTCCCCAACCAGAACAAGTTTTTTCCAGATGCTGGCAGAAGTGTCAGCAATTTAAATAGCTCTTGCTGGTGAACCGTGCTCCTGTCAAAGCCTCACTGCTCAGATCCTCTCCCTTAGGCCACAGTGTGTCCCTTGGGAATCCTGGGGTGCACTTGGAGGTTACTGTGGTGTATCTCTCCTGACGTGGAGTGGGTAAAGGGATGTGACACTGCCCTGAACATGGTTTGAATTACGAGCTGGTTTCCTCCTCTGCCACTCTTTGTTTGCAATGGGGAAGATTACAATTTCTCTTTCCCCTTTCTTCAAATGATTTTGGAATTTTTGAGCATGGTTTTAAAAATTTTGATGATGTAGTTCATGAAAATATAACTTGTGCCTGTAGTTGCAAACACAATGCATTATTAAGATCAATGATTGTTTATTATTGATTATTCCATTTGTCTCCAAGCTTATGTCTTCCTCCAGTTGGCTGCTCAAAGCTATATAATTAATAACCTATTGTCATATATTGCAGCAAGTATCTATTTTTAAGGTTATCTGAAATTTTCTCAGGGAAGCAATTCAAATAACATTGCAAAGACATCACCCCTCAGCCTCAAAAAAATTTAAATTTATGTTGAATTCAAAATAACCTTGGTTATGTGATTTAACCCTTCTGTGGTGGGAGGCATGAAAAGTGGTTGAGGCAAAAACCTAAGTGAGACCTGGATTGCTCCGAAGTGCTGCTGTAGCTGTTCACCCTCACAATCCAAACAGTGGAGAAAAGATAAGACCCTGGGACAATTGTTTTTATCAGCATTAAGCTTCCAAATTGTGCGAACTAGATAATAATTGGCAGGAAAGTAATTTAGTAGCAATTTCTAGGAAGCCAGTAGTCCCTGCCTCAACGCCCATTTAACTTTGCACACTAGGGAGCCTGAAAATACAGACAGTAAAATTTTCCTTTCATAATGGATGAATTAATTTAGCCAGCCTAGTTAATTCAAATGCAAATTATGTGTTGAAAGTGTCCATTATTTATTGCTTCATCTACGACTGTTTCTCTGTTTCTCTCTGTAGTTTCTGAAGTGCAGCAGAGAAGTGCTGAGCCACTAAATGCTCTCTCAGACACCAGCCAATTTTAGTACGCTTTCAAATGACGTTTGATTCTTATTCTCTGGCTTAAACCTAATTTTGGGATTGTTTATTTGCTTTGACTCCTTCGTGTTTTCCAGCTGTGGCACATTTCTACTGCCAACCGTTTCATTTTCAAGCAAGCGGTTGGATACCAGTAGGAGAAATACCTCATCCCAGCTGGAGAACCACTGCCAATTGCATCCTCTATTATCCTTCAGGTTATTTTGGAAACCAATGCATGGGCCTGTTCTGAGTATTCGCACATGTGTCCACGTACACGTGTCCACATGTGTACTGGCAAAGGCAGGAGTCCTCCTGAGTATTTTCCTCTGGAGACCAGTATTTGGTGTTCCTCCCCTGGCTCCCCCCAGTTAATTTCACAACAGGGGAAGCTTTTGTGGCTGTATTTTGAGGAAGGACAACCATCACTTGAGATTTCTTATCTTCACAGAAGGATGATATCATTTCCTGGGGGCCCAGCAGTCCTGCAGTGCCAGTGCCACAGTGACCTCAGGCACTGTCCATCCCAGACCATCCATGATAATAAAGCATCTTACATGAGAAATATATAAGAAAATGAAGGGAGGGACAGAACAAAAGAAAATAATGGGATATCTGGATGTTGTCTTATTGTGATACTTCTAGGACTTTGTTTATCAACATTAAATATCTCTCTGAGAATATTACACCTTAATTACAGAATCATCTGGTTGGAAAATACCTCTAAGGTCATTATGATAATGATAAACCTCGTTTTCTGGCAAACTTACCAGAAAACCAACATGTCAGCACCACATCTATGTGTCTCTTAAATATCTCCAAGATTGTGACAGCCTCTTCCCTGGGTGGCCTGTTCCAGTACTTGAGCATCCTTTCAAAGAAGAAGTTTTTCCTAAAAGCTAATCTAAACATTTTTTGGAACAACTTGAGGCCATTTCTTATTATGTGGGAGAAAATAATCACTGAGTGGAGGGCAGCTCTTATTTTACCAGTGTCCTGCCGGAGCAGAGGTTCCCATTTTCGTCACAGGAAGGTGACATTGTTGGAACCATCAGTCAGTTGCTCAGGGGGAATCAGTTGCAGACATCTAATAAAAAAGGCTAAAATTGGTGGAGGAGGACTCCCACCAAATATAGATGGCAGCAAATAGAAAATTGGCTAAAATCTTGTAGAGAGTAGATGTTGATTAAAGGGTTTTGTATTTAACAGCAAGGAAAGTCCCTTTCCTTTCCCTTTCACATAGAAGGGGGAAAATTATGTTATTTTCACCTGGTCAGTCAGACACCCTTGCAAGGACTACCAAATTTCATATGGCAAACCCATTTTGCTAGACATGGCTCTCCATCTACCATTTTCCTTCAACATTCTCCAAAATCTCTGTTTAAAATGGGTGAGGGAAGCACTGTGATCATTTCCCTCACAAAGGTGATGAATGAGTCTTCATTTAAGATCTTGAATAACACTCCCAATTTGACTTGTTTTTCCTGTCTGGACTTGCCAGATGCCTAAAGACAAACCTGGACCTATGTTATGCTCTGTGAGCTCTACAAAGAGATCTGAAAAAGAGCACCTGAAACAGCATTTATTTTCCCCCACTTACGTTCCTCTGTGTGGGGACAGCCTTTCCTTTCAAACAGCATCTTTCTGCCCTCTGTACGTCATCTAGATCAGATGATGAGGATGAAGCTGTGGATGCTGCATTGCTCCATGTCCTCTCTAGTCCTTGTCTTGGATCTGTTCCACTAGCAAGCATTAGAAAAACTTCCAATCTTGAACATGCATCTGAGAGAGCAGGATTTGAAAGGAAGGGGGACTAAGAACTTTGCTTTGTGCTCTTCATGTATTCTGAAATTTCCAAATGTCTTGGATGTTGCAAGATCTTGGAATTTAATTGGGAACGCACCCTTGATGGTAACAGAATTCTTTTTATACTACCTAGTGTTCATTCTCTGTGACTTTCTTAAATTGGTTGATGATTGTGTTCATACAATGCACATAAAGAAAAGCGATCCCAAATGTTCATATTATTTTTTCTCTATTCCAAATTTTCTTGCTTGTAAGAATACTAAGAAAATATTTTTGGTTTTTCAGAAAAGTTTTAGGTTTAAGTTCTCTTATTGAGGCTTTGTGCTGTAATAGCAGCCTTGCATAAACATTACTGGTCCATCCAATTTTGATAACCATATCAATTTAGCACATTGTTTGCAGCCATGCATCATCTGTTGCTTGCAGCCTTACCTCAGCTGATGGGGCACAAGGCAAGGAGAAGCATTCAGAAAGGGAAGTGCTGTGGATCAGCTACCCTATGTCTTATCTGTGCACGGGGATACTTAGCAAGAGGTATCCCTGAATCCTTCCTTATACACAGATCCTCTTGGTTCAGGGTAAGGCAAAGAAGCAAATGCTCAATTTCAAATTGAGCCAAGTTCAGAGGAGCCATGCCTACAAAATAGATATCCTAATTTAGGTAATATAACTGCTGCAAATTAAATGTATACGCTCCCTCAAACTGAATTAATTTTCAAGTGTAGACAAGCTTTAAGCACTTGGAGGCTGACTTTTAATTAGTGAAGCTCTGACAGCACCACCACAGAGCTGGTTTATCTTAATGACAGAAGATAAACTTCATTAAGTTTTCCAAGCAACATAAGAAAATGCAAATAAGGCAGAACCCCTTAAAGGGCTTGTGACTCCTTCTGTCGTTTTTATTACTGTTGTGATTTTTCAGTCATAATCTCATCAGCTTCCCCTCGTTATTGTCTGTGTCAGCTGTGTTCCCAGCTTGGCACTGTACCCAGATATTTGGTATGGCAGTGGCTCTCTGTGAGAATGCCTGGTTTGGGGAATGATGTACAGCCACAGTTCTGAGTAGTCCTGTATGCCTTTGCTCCATGTCCATGGGAGATGGTGCAGACAGAGTCTGGCTTTCCCTCTTTCCGAGACACAGACCCCGCTGGGCAACCATACCCCAAGAAGAAGAGTTGCTGCAGCTGGTGTGGCCCCATCCTTCAGAAAACGTGTATTTCCCAAAGATACGTGTTACCTTGGATGATTTGTGTTATTTTAACATACCGCTCTCCCTCTTGTAGGAATATGAGCAAAATTAGAATTTTTTTCTTGCAAATGGCAATGCTCTCTCAGAGGCCTCTGCTTTCTGTGTTTATCAGCAACCAGGAGCTGGTTTATTCCGCAGCCCAAAAGCTGGAGTAGCTGCAGTGACCCAGCGGAGGTTGCACAGCACTCGCAGCTGCAGCAAAAGCAGGGCATCACCCCAGCCTGGAGATTAAATGCTGCAGGCAACTTTCTGCAGCTCAGAGACAGCTTTTCTTTTCAATTCCATATCTGGATCTGGATGGTAACTTAATTCCCTTCTGCTCACAGAAATTAGGGTTTGGGTTTAAAAAAAAAAAGGCCCCATCAAGAAATGCAATGACAAATACATTTTGATTTAGTGGGAAGCAGCAGATTTTTACTGACATTTCCCCACCTTCCCTGTACTCTCAGGACTGCTGTAAAAACTGACATCAAACTTCTGGACTTGGCCCAGGTCCAAGTAAAACTGGAGCCAAAAGAAAAATCTATTTTGGGGAGTGAGAAGGAAGGAGAGGGAGAGAAAATAAATTCAGTTTGTTATTAGAAAAAGAAAAGGGGGAGGAGAGCAGAAGGGGATAATGTATTTGTTTAACAATGATTTTATTACAAATGTGATGTACAGCGACAGTATGTTAAATTTCCTAGTCAACAGGGATCTATACAAAACAATTTGTGGCAAAAGGAAACAGATGCAGTTCTGTCTGCAGCTTCACACATCTGCTCTGCAATCCACTGCTCTGCCTATAAATTCTCTGGGAGGGATGCAATAAAAATGATATAAAATTTTATTGTGTTAGTGGCACTAGTTATTACAGTGAGGAGCCAGAAAACTTACCCGGGGCTGAGTTTTTCCCATCTTTCAGTGCAGGGTAAATGATGAGGCTGTTGCTGGTACCAGCAATATTAGTGTGAAACAGGTAAAAACCCTTCTGGAGCATTGATCATCCCAGGCAGATGTGGGGACAAAACCAAAGTGGAAAAGCTTATTAGTAGAATAATAGGGAAAGATGCATTGGGAAGCATGGAAATGAAATGTTGAACTGGTGTTTAAAATAAAACTTTACAAGGGGAGGGGAAAAAAGGAAACCCCAAAATTTATCGAAGGAATCTGTGGAATGTATCTGCCCCTGCCCTATTGTTTGATGCTATCAGTTATAATTTGCCATATTTTTTATTCTGCATTTCAGTGGCTGTAGCTTGGGAAATGAGTCAGAGTGGAATGACATGAATAATGGTAGCTTTCATTCTGGATCAGAACATATAGAAAAGAATTTAAATAAAACCCAGCTGACCTGCCTTAAAATGAAAACTTTGTCTCCTTTGGGTTATATCCCAGAGATTTCCCTTTGTGGGCAGGGTCAGCACTGTATTCTGTGGTATTCTTGGATTGGATAAGGCATCCATGGAGGGACATGTTTCCTGGGATGCTGGGCCTCAGCAGCTGTTTCTGTTCCAATTTTTCCTTGTGGTTGCCTAAATTTCAAAGGCCCTGATCCAAGAGGGTGTTTATAAAACCATTTCCTCAGGACGTGGCTGCATTGCACTTTCAGAGTGTTCTGGGTCAGACAACTAAATCTCCTCACCCTCTTTTGCAGCCCTGGCATTCCCACCTCAGCCTGAGGTGATGGCCACCAAGCCCCCACGGCTACTTCTCCTCAGCCTGGCTACCCTGGTCCCAGCCTGGGAGGGGGGTTTTGCCAGTTGCCTGAGGTATTTTTCCTCCTGGCATTGCCCCTGGGCTGTGGGAGCTGAAAGTGGGAATGAAGCAGGGACAGCAAAGGGAGGGATGGGGGAGCCACCATGCCCTGCAAGGCCTCCAGAAAATGGCCACCGCGTCCCCTCATGGTGCCTTGCCCTCTCCAGAACCTTCACCACCCATTTGGGTCATGTTGTCACATGCTAAAGCAGCAGGTTTTTTTGATTTTTGTGTGCTGTGGCTTTTTCTGGAGTTCAATAACTGAGACTCCCAGGTGGTAACATCAGCTTTACTGAGGTGTTTGGTGTGGCAGTTTGGAGTGACCGGTGTTATTCCCTTTCCCTGGGTGTTCATGGTGCTGAGGTGCTCAATGAAAACTTCTCACACAGCCAAAGCACAGGCCTTAAGCATGTCTTTGAACATGTTATTTTTATTAGCAGGGTCTGTTATCTGCCAAAAAGGAAGTTCAAAGCACTGACCCAACAGTCCCTCTCACCTCAGTGAGGGCACAGCAGGGAGAGCAACACGTTCATCTTTCTGGTCACGTATCTTTCATGAAGTGGAAATGAATACTAGGCTAGGAAGCTTTTGCAGAATACAATGTTATTTAGAAACTGGGGAAGACCCTTGCCAGGTAAAACAATAGGCAGACTTTTTTTTTCTCCTCTAACAACAAAACATTACCCTTCATCCTTTAAGTCTTGTTAAAGCCATGTAAATACGTATTTGGGACAGACATATTAGCTTACTCTATGCTTAAAGCAGTTTAGTTTATTGGATTATGACAAGCATATTCAGATACTAGAAATCCTAAAAATTTAGAATTCATTTTACTGTGGAAGATTATAAAATAAATAATAATATGGAGAATCAATTCACATAAAACAGAACAAAAGTTAAATCCAGAACCAAAGTTCAAAGAAACTCTTCAAATGGGAGTGTCCAAATACAACCTTTCAGGACTTTAGGCTGATGTGAAGGAATTTAAACATTTTCACATAAAAATTAATTTCTGTTTGTTGTGCCACACTGAAACACTTTATCCTGGCTTATGCTACTGAATCCTTGCAGTGACCTGTGAGAAATTCCTCTACAGGCTGAGGGATTTTTTCTGAGAGTTGCATGTTATCACTATAACGATGCTAATATTTTGACTCTGTCTCACAAACCAAATATCGCAATACCAGTTTACTTATCCTGAGGCAAAATATTTTGATCTCACTTCCTAAATGACATCCAGACATTTTTGAAAAAGTGGAGCTTTTCATTCCAAGAATTTCTTTTCAAGCATTAGTGTATATCAGTGGAACCATCCTGAGCCATTACAGCTACAATTTCAAAAAGTACAGTATCTTAAAATTTCTCTTGCTAGATATGACCATATTTCCTGTGTGTTTTTTCTAAATAAACAAACCATAGTTTAGAGCTGTAATGAAGAAAACAAACTTTTCAACATTGGCCTCACACTGGCTGGTTAGAAAATGTTTGAGGAAATGTTTTGTCAGGTAAATACATTATTGATTATTTTAGAATAAAATGAACCAAGCCTATAACTAGGCAAATAAAATGGGTCAATATTTAAGAACAGTTTTATGAGTTCTACGCTACAGCATAGGAAAAGCCAATGAGATTGTGGTGACAAATATGCTTAAACAAATGTGGTGTTTCTGACGATGTTTGTGACCCATTTCTTTATCTCCCCGGTATACTGAACAATAAAAACACAGACTGCTGGCATGGCCCCTGGAAAGCAGCTGTCTTGACCTGAAGAAACTCAGAACTTACCTGAGAATGACAGAGTAAGTGGCCAAATTCCTTACTGCTTAAGGTATTGAGACATAAACAAACAAAAAAAGGGCCATCGGAATCTTAACTCTGTAAACTTTGCGCTTCGGCTCAACATTTCATCTGTCTTGTGTGTCAGAAATATGGTGACCTGAAACTGGGACTTGGCCTGTGCTGGGAAATTTTGCTATTTGCTAATCGCTGAGGATGATCCAACTGGAGCATTTGGATGCCCTCAGCACACTGGGGTGCACAGTCTGTTCAGAAATCTGGAACGGACTTCTAGAAGGCTACAGATTCAGAGAAATGCAACAGGCATAAATTTCTGGGGGCATAAACTTCTGCAATCCTACCTAAGTGAGAATAATTGAGTCCACAGATTATTATGAGGTGATGATTGTGTGTTTTTACTTTGTGCTAAAAATTAGGCTGGAAAATGGGGTTAATAATTCTGAAAGTCTTTTTTTCCCCTTCAGCTCCCTTTCATTGATTCCTGGCTGTGCAAACTTTTTCTTTGATTAAAGGACTGCAGACAGCATCAGAAGCAAAATGCATTTTTTGCATATTTGCTTTATCTGTGATTCTTAAATCACTCTTGTGTCAGTTTTCTGGTATTTTTCATGGTTCAGAAATACTAGAAAGGGGCATCTTGCAGAAACACAGTTAGCAGAAAGCAATGTAATGAACAAGCTTGTTTTGGAAACCATGAAGTGCTCTCATCCGTAAGAATAATCCTGAATAAACTGTCTGATAGCCTCAAGCCTAGTCTGTTCTTTGTGGACTTGTGGGTAATTGCCACGGTGAAGAGCCTGCATATATTAAATTACAGGTATGATTTTAATTTTTTTTCTTTAACTTAGATAAATGCATTAAATGCCATGCTTGCTTCACTTAATGTCAGCATAAGGCTCCAGGCATCCTTGTAATGTAATAACCAATGGAGTCATACACACAGCCACTGTTCTGTGGCAGGTGACAGCACAGCTTTGCATTAATGTGAGGCTATTATTAATAACATTAATATATTCACTTGTAGAGATAATGCACATAGCAAAAAGGTTATTATTCTTGAATGGTTTAGTCCGGCTGTTTTCTATACTTCACTGAATAATGCCACATCAGGAACCAGCCAGCCATGGGTGTGTCACCTGTAAAAACAAACAACTTGCATGACTGTATTAAGTTCAAACCTTGTTTTTCTCTGCTTGGGTTCTGAGCCATGGCTGCTACCACAAGACAGATTAATAACCACAGGATTAGCAGAAAATACATCATGTGTGTGTGCTGCAGAGGATATGGCTGATCTTCGGGAGATGACAAAATAAACTCATTTATGCTTCAAGAGAAGCAGAACAGCCTCACAGACCAGCAAAAGTTTCCATCCTATTTCACAGACCCATTCTGTAATCAGCATCTTAAATTGTATTATCTATAACATAAGGTCATAAAGCAGGAGCCTGGTTGGCTTATGTGAACTGCAAATCAGTGCCCTGGTAAAAGAGCTCTGCAGAGACACCATAAAAGTCACCCAAACTGAGACAAGCAAGGGAGAAAGATATGCTTTTAAATACAGAGCAGCTCATGTCACAAGCCAGATGGCTGAGAATTAATAGTTTACTATTGTAAATCAGTGGTAATTTCTAGGCGTTATTTCTCTTTGTATTGTGCAGTCACTAGGAGTCAGAAAGCATTAATTGTCAGATTATTTATACATTAATATTTGACACTAAATACACTACAGACAAGAAGAGTTTTCAAAAGCAGCAGACTGACCTAAGCTACCTCCCAGTCACAAGCCTCTTAAGGAGCTTTTGAAAAACTCAGCCAAAGGGTTTGGTTTCGTTTTGCTCCAAGTGCAGGCAGGAGCAGGGAGCTGCTGGGGTGTGCAGAAGGTGTCTCCTGGAAAAGTTACTGGGGTGAATCTCAGAGGTGGCCATGGTGGCTGCCTGGTTTTGGAAACAGGGTGTCCTGCCCTGCCAAGGGCTGCAGTTTCTGGTCACCTCGTGTGACCTGGAGGCAGCCCCAGGCCTTCCCTCCCTGTGGCTGATCCATCTGTCTCTGGAATTGGTTCCCAGTCAGTACAGTCAGGCACCTCTGTGGTTATCAGTGTCCACCAGGATGGACATGTAAGAAAACAGAGAGCCTGGGGGGCATTTTGTGCAGCACACTGGAGAAGCAGACACAAGTAACTGGTGCTTCTGGGGGCGTGTGGTTTGGAGACAGGACATTTTTGTTCCTCCAAACAATTTGCCAAATATTTCTTATAAATCCACTATCTAAACTAGTAAGATCTATCAAAGTTCCCTGGGATTTATAACAGCCTAATAACCATAATAAATGACTGTATTAGCATGGAGTGATCAATAGATTTTTCTTGAAGTCGTAGATAAAAATGAACAGCAGAGGAAAGGAAACCCTTCATATTAACACTGTGGGAGTTCCTGTATTAATTGGCACATAAACAGGTACAGCTGCTAATAATCAGGCAGCTCTTAAAACTGACATACAGAGTACTGCCAATGCAGTCTGAAGAGCTAGAGAATACATAAATATTCTCTGAAATTCAGGTTGCTGGATGAAAGTCATGTTTTCTTCTAAGCTTACAGATCGCTGGTCCTGGGTTCTGCTTACACCAAAACAAGACACTCTGGGATTCCCTCATGTCATAAACCATCTCTTCCCCTACCTGCAGGTCGCTGAAAATCATCTGTCAAAATATACTTTTTTTTCCTGTGTCCTGTATCTTGGTAACATCAGTCTTTGGAGCACTCAGTTTTCTTGATGAGACATTCTGAAGATTTCTTGTGGGATCTTCTTTTATTTCTTCATTGTTGTCCTCTGGAGAAATTACGCCCCTCATCTTGCCAGAGCTACCCCAGGGTCACACAACAGCAAGCAAGTTCAAACAAGGATGTAAACTCAAAAAACCAAATTGATTGTGTAGCAGCAGAGGATTGAGCTGTTGATTACAACCTTGGAAGCACTTACAGGCACGACAAAAAAAATCCCCAAACATTTAGGAAACCTACAGTGACTCTAACAACAACCTCTTGTTCTAGCTGTCACTTAGGGTTTTTCTTCTGAGCTATCAAAGTCAAGGGGCCAATTGAGCCAAATTCCCCCTCCATGAGGCTGGATTTCTGAGTAGGTTGTCATCCTGGTGTTTCCATTATCTTTTATACCCAAGGGCTTTCTTGTTGCTGTTGAATGCAAACAAAGCTTGAAGGATCTCTGTTTCTTTGCTCTCTTAGGGTCTCCTGCTCCCCTGCAGCCTTGGCGTGGGTGTTGCGTGTTCACATAAGCTGGTGGGATATCTTTAACATGCAGCATGACAGCTCTGCTTTGTGAAGAAGGTTGCTGAAGGGTTGCTTTCCCTGTGCTCTTTAGAAGGTGAGCTGAACTGCATTTAGAAGCCCTTATGTGATGTTTTATTAACCCCATGAGTCTACTTGCACAACATTTATGTCCTTTGGTTTCATGACACTTTTACAGTGACCACGCAAGTGACCAGGTTGCCACACACTAGTCATTTCAGGGTTTGGTTTGCCAGAGATATCCCAAGGTTTGTATTACATTGCTTTAAGAATGGCTTTTGGGACACATGAAACACCTTTTCTTGCAATCAGTCATAGCTGTGACAGCTTTCATGTGTGCTTTTACAAGGCTAATCAGTAGCTGCATTTGCTTCTTCTCTCCAAAACACGTTCTCTGTCTTGGCCTAGGTGTTCCTTGCATGAATATTCATAATTTTGATATTAATTAAGTGTGAGATATGTGCTCTGTTCTATTATCTGAGGTTCTTCCTTCTCTTTATGTCTGCAGCATGCTGACTTTATGATCTTCCCCCAAAGAAGTGGAAGGATAAATGAGTAAATACAGACATTTGTGTAAAAGCTGGTGCCACATGTTGCCTGGCGACTAATAGCTGTGAGAGCTAAATTAGCCAACCTGCTCTGGAGATAGGTGATTAACAAATAGGGACCTCAGGAACAGGAAAAAGCACAAAGGGGAGGAGATTAATTGAGTTCACATGAGGGAGTAAGTGTTAAACTCTTACAGAGGTGCAGGTTGAAGTCCCTGCAGTAATGTTTTTATTTATTGCTGCCTCTTTTTGCTATTTATTGCTATGCTGATGAAAGAATTTCTTCCCTTTTTTTTTGTAAATGCCCTTGTTTTCTTCCTGGCCTGACCCTATGGTTTGCTTTTTCTGATAGAAGTACAAAGGGTTTGGATGAAGGTTTTGTAATTTTGTTCCAAATATGTTCTTTTCTTGAGCAGCCCTTGCTCTGTTTGTGCACTTGAAAGGCACAATCACCATAAAGTGGATGCAGGCTGAAATCAAAACTGTTGCAAAGAAGGTTTTGCAGAACATCAGACTGATGCTACTCATCAGTCACGGCGGTTGTTATTTTGTGGTTTGGTTTTTGGTTTGTTTTGGGTTTTTTTTTTTGGTTTTTTTGGGGGTTTTTTTGTTTGNTTTTCCTTTGTTTTGTTTTTGGGGGGGTTTTTTGGTTTTGGGGTTTTTTTTGTTGTTGTTGTTGGTTTTTTTGTTGGTTTTTTTTTGTTATTTTTTTTTTTTACCAGCTCATCAGAACAAATAGGTGCTGTACAAATCCCTACAGCTTGAAAAATTTGCCTGGGAGCCTCTTCTGCTCTTTCCAGAATTGGTGTGTACATTTGATCCTATTTTTCAATATACTGAGTGTGAAACTTTCTCTTTGAAATATGAAGTAGTTTCTTATCTGTCTACACAGTGATTCTACAGAATTTATTTCTTTTTTCAATTTTCAAATCAGAAAACGGGAAAGAGGCTTTTGATTGGAAGGAAAAATAAATATGAGGGAAAATAATAGAAAGCTGGTGAAAATGGGAATAGAGTGAAAGAGATTTATTGAAAACTTTGAAGAGAGCAGCATGTGTGGGGAACTGTCCTAAATTTGTGATTACATTTTAAATTCTGCCTCAACGGTTCCTTGTATTTTGCAAATTGGTTTTGCCTAGAATGTATTTTGAGCTTGTAGATTTTATGTTTGTTTATTGGCTTTGAGGAATGCTATGCTAAAGAAATACAAAGTACCAAAAATAGGGCACAAATCCACTCTGTGGTACTGCTGGCCATCTCATTTACAGGAAAGCCCCACACTGGGTTATTTTGGATATACCCTGTGTGTATCTCTCTCTTTATTTAGTGTGTATTCAGCATTAAAAATAACATTTCACCATATGTGAAGAACGAGAAGTGATCAATACAAAATCAGGCTACCTGCCAAGGAGGGCCTTTTTTTTTTTTTTTTTTTATTTTGTTTTTGTTT